>SJYC01109302.1:0-23711 GCA_006408675.1 Madoqua kirkii
TTTCTTCTCCGGTGCATGAAAGTGGAAAGTGAAAGGGAAGGGAAGTCACTCAGTTGTGTCCGACTGCTAGCGACCCCATGAACTGCAGCCCACCAGGCTCCTCCGTCCATGGGATTTGCCAGGCAAGAGTACTGGAGTGGGTTGCCATTGCCTTCTCTGATCCAACCTACTACTTGATTTGATTTTATTTTTTACTGGTCTATAGTTGATTTGCAGTGTTGTACTAAATTCAGATGTACAGCAAAGTGATTCAGTTGTACATATATATCTATGTCTAATTTTTTTAAGATTCTTTTTCCTTATATGTTATGGTAAAATATCAAATATAGTTCCTTGTGCTATGCAGTATGTCCTCTGTGGTTGTCTATTTTATGTATAGTAGGGTATATATGTTGGGGCTTCCCTGGTGGCTCAGATGGTAAAGAATCTGCCTGCAGCGCGGGAGACCCAGGTTTGATTCCTGGGTCAGAGAAGATTCCCCTGGAGAAGGGAATGGCTCCCCACTCCAGTATTCTTGCCTGGAGAATTCCATGGATAGAGAGCCTGGTGCGCTACAGTCCATGGGCTCTGAAAGAGTCGAATGTGACTGAGCGACTCTCACTCACTCATATGTATGTTAATCCCAAACTCCTAAGTTATCTTCCTCTTTTCCCTTTGGTAACTTAAAGTTTGTTTTCTGTGCCTGTGGGTTTCGTTCTGTTTTGTAAATAAGTTCATTTGCATCGTTTTTTTTTAATTCCACGTATAAGAGATATCTCATATCTCATGTTATTTATCTTTGTCTGACTTCACTTAGTATAATAATCTCTAAATCCACCCATGTTGCTGCAGATGGCATTATTCAATTCTTTTTATGAGTGAGTACTAACTATTCCACTGTATATCTATACCACGTCTTCTTCATCCATTCATCTGTTGATGGACATTTAGGTTGCTTCCCTATCTTGGCTATTTTAGATAGTGCTGCTGTGGACATTGGGGTATATGTATCTTCTTAAATTATGGCTTTCTCGAGATATATGCCTAGGAGTGGGTTGCTGGATCATATGATAACTTTATTTTACCTCCATCCTGTTCTCCACAGTGACTGTATCAATTTATATTCCCATCAGCAGTGTAGGAGGGGTCCCTTTCCTCCACACTCTGTGCGGCATTTATTCTTGATGCTGGCCAGTCTGACCAGTGTGAAGGCTCACCTGCCACCTGTTTTTAAAAGTGAAATTTTATTGGAGCGCCATCATGCATCATTTCTTCTGTGCTGTCCATGACTGTTCATACTCTATGTCAACTGAGTTGAGTAGTCGCAAGAGTGACCTCATCGCCCTCAGAACTGAAGCCATGCACTCTCTGGCTTAGGCCAGAAAACCCTGTTTTCTATGATGTATACTTGCCCTGTTAGCAGGTGACTGTAGAGACATGGGACACACATACATGTGTTGAGTCTGTTGTCAGTAGATCTGAAATGGAAAGAATGCCCTCAGTCAGAGTTCAGGGCATGACTGTGGGAGCACAGGTGAAGGTGTGAGGAACTGGAAACTGTGGATGAAGGAAAGGAAGCTGGTCAGGAAACCGCGGGGAGCAGAGTAGAGCCGGACAACGGAGAGATGACACGAGATGAGATAAAGAAAGACCACAGATCCCCGATTAGCCTTTTCCTCAGGCTCCAGGGTCTGTAACAGCCGCCCAACCCATGGGCACCCATTCATAAGCCTCCTTGTGTTTGTATAAAGCAAGAGGCTCTCTTTCAAGTAAGAGATGGACCCAAAGAGGCCATTGTGAACTCATACAACTCAACGTAAAACAGGAAAAAAAAGCCCTATTAAAAAGTAGGCAGAAGAACTGACTAGACATTTTTTCCAAATAGGAAATGCAGATGGCCAACAGGCATGGGAAAAGAAGCTTAACGTCAATAATCATCATGGAAATGCAAATCAAAACTACAGTGATGGATCACTTCACACTGGTCAGAACGACCATCACTGAAAAGTTTACAAATAAGAAGTGCTAGAGTGGGTGTGAGAAAAGGGAACCCCCATGTGCTGTTGGTGGGAATGGAAATTGATTCAGTCGCTATAAAGAACAGTCCAGTTTCCTTAAAAAAGTATAAATAGAGCTACCATATGATCCAGCAATTCTACTCCTGGGCATTTAAAAAAACACTGAAAGTGCAAGTGGCTCAGTCATGTCCAGCTCTTTGTGACCCCATGGACTATACAGTCCATGGGATTCTCCAGACCGGAATACTGAAGTGGATAGCCTTTCCCTTCTCCAGGGGATTTTCCCCACCCAGGGATCAAACCCAGGCCTCCCGCATTGCAGATGGCTTCTTTACCAGCTGAGCCACCAGGGAATCTAATTCAAAAAAGATGCATGCACACAACTGTTCATTATAGCACTGTTTACAGTAGCCAAGACCTGAAAGAAACCTAAGTGTCCATCAACAGAGGATGGGTAAAGATATAGTGGTACATGTATTCAGTGGAATATTACTCAGCTGTAAAAAATAAATAATTTACATTTGCAGCAACATGATGGACTTGGAGAACATTATGCTAAATGAAATAAGTTAGGGAAAAACAAATACTCTATGTGTCACTTATAAGTGAAAGTGAAGTCACTCAGTCATGCCCGACTCTTTGCAAACCCATGGACTGTAGCCTACCAGGCTCCTCCCTCCATGGGATTCTCCAGGCAAGAGTACTGGAGTGGGTTGCCATTTCCTTCTCCAGGGGATCTTCCCAACCCAGGGATCGAACCGGGTCTCCTGCATTCCAGGCAGACACTTTAACCTCTGAGCCACCAGGGAAGTCTCTATCACTTATATGTGGAATCTAAAAAATTCAGCAAACCAGTGAATATAACTAAACAGAAGCAGACTCAGCTGTAGAGATGAAACTGGTGGTTCCCAGTGGGGAGATGCAAACAGTAGGGGCATGACAGGGGTAGGCAAGTGTGAGGAAACTATTAGGTGTAAGAGAGGCTTCAAGGATGTATTGTACAACATGAGGAATATAGTCGTCAATGTTTTGTTTTGTAATAACTGTAAATGGAAAGCAACCTTTAAAAACTGTATAAAAATAAAAAATTTAGAAAAATAGAGACCAATATATGTTTGTCCATCGTGAAGCAAATTTAATTCACTTATTTCTAAGTTCCTAATAGATCCCCCTTTTGAAGCTCCAGTACTCTGGTGACCTGATGCAAATAGCTGTCTCACCAGAAAAGATGCTGATGTTGGGAAAGATTGAAGACAGGAGGAAAAGGGGATCACAGAAGAGGAGATGGTTGGATGGCATCACCGACTCAATGGACATGGGTCTGAACAAGCTCCAGAAATTGTGAAGGACAGGGAAGCCTGGCATGCTTCAGTCCATGGGGTTGCACAGAGTCGGACACGACTGAGTGACTGAAGAGCAACAACAACAGATCCCCTTTAGACTCCAGTATTGACGATAAGCGCAATAAACTGGCTTGAGTGGAACAGTCACATGATGTAGTGGATGGGAACCATGTTCACAGAAAACTTGAATGTAACATCAATGGCACTTCATGAAATTAGCATTTCCACTTCCATCTGTTCAGTCATTCTGTAAATGCTGAAGACCTATTAAATGGAAAGAACTTGTGAAAGACAGTTTGATGAATGAGAACAGGATGGAACAAGGCTCACTCCCAGGAAACGGAAGCAACCTTGTAAGAATGTTGGCCCAGGCACACTGACAGCGACCACCCAGAGAAATCAGCAGTGACTAAATGGAGTAAACACTTGCAGCTGACTCTGAACGTGCTAACGCACATGCCAGCACTGTGGGTATGGACATGGGTGAGGCTGAGCTTTTGGTCTTGGAAAAACAGTCGTGTTGCCCACAAGGAGAAGAGGGGTTTGCTTCCTGCTGTAGAGACAGGGGGGCACCCTGGGGTGTCATGCCTGTGGGTGCACGAAATAGGGTTAGAGTGTCCACTGCAGCATCAGGGGAATGACCATACAGGGGATAAAGCAGGGTCATCAGACAATAAAATACCATCCTGCAGTTGAAAGAAATGAACCGGAGCTATGTGAATCAATATCAGTGAATCTCAAATCTATCACTGAGCCAAAACTAAGATGCGAAACATTCTTGTAGTGTGAGACCAACTATATGGCATTTTAAAACATGGAGGGATGAATTAGGAGTTTGGAATTAACAGACACACACTTACATATGTAAAATAGGTGACCAACAAGAACCTAGTGTATAGCACAGGGAGCTATATACTTAATAATAACCTATAAGGGAAAAGAATCTGAAAAGAGCACTATATAGAGAGAGATATAGAGCATATATGTATAAATATGTAAAACTGAATCACTTTGCGTACACCTGAAACTAACACAACACTGTAAATCAACTATACTCCAATAAGAAAAGGCAACCACGGAAACCAGTATTTGTATATTGCTTAGACTAGCAGGCATATGTGGTGTAAATATTTTAAAGAAATATTTTAGAGTAAGAGCTGCAAGGATAGCTTGTAAATCTGGAGAAAGAAGGAAATGGGATTGAAGAGGTTTTGCTGGATTTCAGCTATTTCTGGATATTTTAGTTCTTCTTTAAAACAAGACAAAACAAAACAGAAAACCTAACCATGGAGGAAATACAGCAGAATGGGTGACGGAAAGATTCACATTTATTTTATTGTTCTCAGACCTTTTCTTTTTGAAATATCTCAGAGGAGAAAAGAAGAGCCCAGGCATGTTTTTAGGGAGACAATTCCAAAGAAAGGTAGTATGGATGGTTACCCTCAAGGAAATCTCCCAGGCCGCATGGCGTGGATTAGGACCCGCTCTGAGCTCTGAGCTCCTCAGTTGCCTTATGCAGAGTTACGTTAGTCCAGGGAGTGAAATTCGTCCCGTGGGGCAGTAACAGCACCCTGTCCTGTGGCCAGACTAACAAGTGCAGCCTGGAGGCAGCCACGTCTGAGCTCAGGCCCTGGGCTGGCCCACAGGGGCCTGCACGGGTAGGTGGGGCACAGAGCTTCTGAGGATCCTGTGGCCAGTTCTTCCACTGCAGAGGCTACCACTCCAAACAATTTGGGGCCAGGGCATCTTCCAGAATATGAAAAAAAAAATACTATGAGATATCTGCTTAGACAAACATGCACATGCGTATTTACATAAATGAACACATGATTACATCTTTCCAGAAGCTCAGAACCTGAGCCATCTGAGATCCTTGCGTAAGGACCTCTGTGGAGACACATTGCCTTGGATAGACTTGGCCAAATCCTCCAGAGAAGACAACCATGCTGCAGCTTCTGTGACTGCACGGGACTCTGAACTGCGGGCTCAGGAAAGGGCCGGTGCTGCTAGGCATTGACCTGGATACCATGCTAGTTGCTTGGAGCGCAGCTGACCCGAATGCACAGAATCTGTCCTTGCTCTGATAGCTCCACGATGGCTCTTGGGAGGTTGTTTAAAGAACGAAGCTACTGGGCTTGGGAAATTCTTCAGCTCGTCTGTCGCCTCGTGCACAGTCATCTGGGTGGTGTAAGAGAGCCTAAAGTTTACATGGGAAGGGAGCTCGGATGACAAGCATATTCTTGGCATCAGCCTCTGGCCACCAAAGCAGAATGTGAGTAAGGAATGACATTTTTAGTAAAAGGTCACAGACAACATGAACTTCACACATTTTTATTCACCAGGTGGCAAATAGGAATAAAATCCCAGAAGCTGGGTTCATTGAATAAATATTGCAGGTTGACTGAGGTATCCAAATATGTTTAACATAGTCTCTCATCCCAAGTACTACTTTTTTTTTCTGACATATATTTTTATTCATGATTTAAATACTTAGTGACTCTTTCATAGCATCCATCTTTCATTCATCTGATGGCATATTTACATGATTGTTAGTCTGATTGGACAATTAAAATGCACTTAAGTGAGATATAAACTAAGTTCCTTTTTCTTCTTTCTTGGAGAATTCATCTAGTCTTTGTTGTTCTAATACTTTACACTAACCATTTTTTCCCTCTGAACTGGCCAACCGGCGACAGTATCTAAAACCAGTGACTCACAACATCTATTTTGAAATCGCTAGTATAAATAGGTACAGTCTGGTTACACCACAATTTAAACAACTGTCCAGCCAAATGAAATGCAAAAAAAGGAGGGGGGGGAAAGTACTGTAAACACCTTGAAATGTGTGTTTCCAGCTGACTTTCAGAACAGGTCCACATTTATATAGCTGTGTAAAAAGCAAGGGAATGAAACCAAAAATTCCAAAATATTTTCAGACGAGCTTAGACATTTCGACAGTGTACTATTTTTCTCTGCCAGGAGAATGAATAAATGAATGGTTTGCCCTCTGGGGGGAAAATCCGTTTTCAAGAGAACATATTTTAAATTCTTACCGTTGCGAAGGAAAACCAGAGTAGCCCTTGGCCGTGGGGTTGGGATGGGTGCTTGTGTTAGGGGCAGGGTGACATGTTTCGGCATGGGGTCTTGTTTGCTTCTTTTCGTCCTTCATTCATTCTTCACACGTTTCTGTGATGAGCACTGAAGGTATGAATGGTCCCTGCCTTCAGGTGGTTACAGTTTTAAGGGAGGAACCCGAGGGAACAGCAGTGCATGATGCGGATGAAATGAGCATTCACTAATCCCGTGGGGAGCAGGAGCAGAGGCGGATAGAGGCAGTTGGGAACTGTGTTTGTGAGGCATAGGTCGCCCCTGGAGCGTGACGTGGAGTAAGAGGTGAGGGGCAAGCCGGCGGTCACACCTGTTGACCATGCAGTCGATGGGGCCGCACTCTCTCTGTGCTATCATGACCTGCTTACCCTTTAATCTGCTCTGTAAAGTTCTCCAGAGGAGGAAGAGTATTTATTTATTTCTGTTTCCTAGTGTCTAGAACAGGGCCAGGTGCCTGGAGGGTACAGAATGCATGCACTTTTAGTTTAATTGAATAAATGGAAAGATGGATGGATGGAAGGAAGCTCTGTATTTAGAAAGAAATATAGTTAGGTTATGATGACTTCCGTGGGGAAAAATAACTTAGAAGAAAAAAATGGAATATATTGGGTGTGCTAATATGTAAAAATATTTTTACTAGAAGGATTCTTGGAGTTTACAAATTAAAAATTACTTCCCCCTTGCAAACTTTCACGCTCACACCTACCCTAGTATGCTTGTTAGATTGAACTCTCCTTTGATTTGAAAGTATACTTCTTCATTGAGATGACAGTTTTTAACTAGTAAAGAAGGTTTCTAATTAAAATAGTAATTTTGCAATGTGTACCTCAATTATGTGAAAATAAACTGCTAGTACTTTGGAAAAAAAAACCTTAATGCTGTTAAACTCTTTTAAATAGTATTACATATCAAAGCTACACCTTTAAAATACCAATGGAAGAAAAATAAAATAGCTCCAGAGACACAGGGACAGAAGCAGACAGCTGGAATTTTTGGGAAATGTCTGTGGTATTTTAGTTTATTTTTAAGGGAAAGAAAAATTTTCCATCAAACTTTAGGAAACAATGACATTTAGAAAAACTTATACCCAATAAGGTTCTTTATAATGCTGTAGTTAAATTCAGATTATATTTTATTCATGAATTGTAGGGTCTTTTTTTTGTTTTTTTGGTGGAATGGATAGGGTTGATTTTTGTAAGCTTCTTCCATCCACTTTAATGACATTCTCATTCTGCTCCAATGCACACACTCACATGGATACTCACAGCGCATTATTTTTATTTTTCATGGACCCTTGTGTCCAGACCACCATATCAGACAGAAATTGAACAACATTACAGATATCCTCCTCAAACTCTGGGAGATGGTGAAGGACAGGGAAGCCTGGCATGCTGCAGTCTCTGGGGTCACAAAATGTTGGACACAGCTTAGTGACTGAACAATAACTATCCACCAGAATGTGAAAAGGAGACCAGACATAAAATATTCAGTAACATGTAGGCAATTTCAAAAGTGCTTGAGACAGAAGTTAAAAAAATTTAAAAGAGAGAGAGAGGTAGAAAGAGGCTTTGTAGTCTTGGTCTATATTAGTAGATGTTTCAGAAGGTGAAGAAGTTTTAATTATGTGCTTCAAGGAGTGGGAGACTGACTCCTCGGAGTCACTTTCTATGCCTTGGGGCCCTCTCTGCTTTTCTGTCCCTGAATCCTCCCCTCTCCCTTCTTCCTTCCCCCCTCTCCTCACCACTGATGGCTCCAGAGCTCCTAGCACCCTGGGTGGGAGCAGGAGAGAGCTGAACCCTGCAGTCTCCCCACCAGGTCTCGAAGTGTGGTTTAGGGAAGGAAGAGGACTTGTTTACACCTGAATCCTTTGGGCTTTTACTGAGCCCTTCATAGCTTACATCTATCTCCTCTCACCCTGACACAGGAAGATGCCCTGATCAACATCAAAATTGCTGTAATCTATTACTAAACAGTAAAAAAAAAAAAAAAAAAAAAAGAATGAAATATTGCCATTTGCAGCAACATGGATGGACCTAGAGATTTTCATACTAAGTGTCAGAGGAGAGAGACAAATACCATACAGTATCACTTATGTGGTAGTTCGTAAAGAACCTGCTTGCTAATGCAGGAGACATAAGAGATGCAGGGAAGATCCCCTGGAGGAGAAAGTGGCAGCCCACTTCAGTGTTCTTGCCTAGAGAATCCCACAGATAGAGGAGCCTGGCTGGCTACAGTCCACAGGGTCGCAAACTGTCAGACTGAATGAAGCAACTTAGCATGCGTATCTGGAATCTAAAATCCCAAGCAATGGACTTACCCCTGAAACAAACAGACTCACAGACAGAGGAGACTTGTGGTTGCCAGAGGAGAGATGGGGAGGGGAGGGATGGAGTGGGCATTTGGGATTAGCAGATAAAGCTATTATGTACGGGACAGACAGATAACAATGTTCTATTATGTAGCCCAGGGACCTATATCCTGTGATAAACCATAATGGAAAAGAACACGAAAAAGAATGAATGAATGAATAAAATTGGCTGTGTTCCGTTCTGACCCTGAAAAGAGCCTCTATGAGAGGATAAGATAGCACAGTCTTAGTCAGAAGAAAAAGTTCAGTTCTGCTTCCCAGGCTGCTCTGAGAGGAGCTTAAAGAAGACTTCCAGGCGTTGCTTCCTCATCTGAGAGACGAGGATGGCGAGGAGGACCTGTCCAGGGTCACTGACTCCGTGCGCTGGTGCCTGGCCCCTCTGCCGCTCTCTGTGTGGGCACCCTTAGCATCCTGGGCCCTGGGCCATTGGCACCCCAGACGGTCACGGGCATTGCGAATGATAACAATGAGAGGAGCAGGGCTCGCTGGAGTTTGTTTCTTCCGTGAGAGTAGTTTTAATTTGTTTTAAAAGAGAGCCTTTTCCCTTGGCTTTTCATTACAAGATGCTTCAGCAGCCACACTTTCTGAACCTTCCATGTCTGAGAGTCTTTCTCTCAGTGATTGGTTATAGCCTGCAGTTGTCAGAATCACTGGAAAAAGCCATTTACTGTATCTCTTAGATACACGAATGAGTCCCTTGCTGCTTCAGTTGTTGCTCTAAGAGTCCCCTTTGATTTGAGTAAATTTTCAGTGTCTGTTTACGTAATTTCATCTCCATCTCGGTGAAATTTATTTGGTAGACGTTAATTTCTTTGAGATTATTTAAAGAGAAGAAGATAGTAGATGGTATCCAAAAGAGCTTTTAACCCCCCTCGCCTTTTTTGTGTGTATGCATTTTTACTGTATTGGCAAGCTTTATCAGCGCCATTATTTTATAGTTGTGGTCATTGTATTGCTTATTTAAAATAGTTATTTGGAATTGCTGCATTACTATCAGTGTCTGAATGACATATTTACACATATGGCATTCTATTTTGCCAGTGCAAATATGTATTAAATAACAATTCCTATTGCTAAGTGTGGCTACAAAAACAGTTGGTTCTCTTGCTAAAGATAGTTATTTATACAAGTAAAGTGACATTATCTTAATATTCTTTTCAAGACAACTATTTCCAAATGTTTATTAGAGAAAATATTCTGGGAAAAAATAAAATATAGATATCACATATTTAACTGTGTGTTGGAAACTTAGATAAGCCTGGAATTCAGGCAGTTTCATACACAATTGCATATACATATACTCAATAAATATTCGAAAGACTGCTTTCTCACCTGTAAAATAGAAATAATAGTAGCATCTTCTCATTGAGTAACTTTAAAAATTAATAAAAAGACAGTATATGAGCTCTATTCAGTGCCTGGCATGTAGTAAGTACTTAGGCAGTGGTAGATAGAGATTGAATTCATTTCATAAACAGAGTCCAGAATAATGCCTTAGAGATGTAACAATAAAAATAATATTTTAGATGAAGTTGACAGAAAGGAAATAAACAGAAGAGACTCATACTTGGGGACCAGGTAATATAGAAATGGGAAGAGAAGGGAGTGGGTAGGTTTGAGGGTCCTGCAGGGGAGAGAAGAAATGCTGCGTATGTTTGGGATCCACTGAGCTGCACCCAGTAGAAGGTCTCTGCGCTGAAGATGTATTGCCGCCATCTCATGGATTGGACCAGAGCCTCTATGTTGCTGCTGCTGTTTACTTGTTTTATTGTGGACCGTCTGTGTCCTAGGTGCTGTAATCTGGGGAGAAACCTGGGAGGGAAGTGTGTAAGTCTGTGAGTCAGTTTCCTGAGTGAGTGAGGAGTGAGGATCACTGTGCCAGTCCGGAGGTGTTGCTGGAAGAATGTAAATAGGGGAGGAGGTGGAGGGAGGAATTACCAAGGACCAGCATCAGAGGCTGAAGATGTATCGTAGGAGAGCCGGCAAGAGGAGAGGAGAGGCTTTGGGGAATGATGAGTGTTCAGGAGAATCACTGTTACAGGTGTCAAATGTGGTTTTAGAGTTTATGATGATCCTTATAAGTTACAGTGATAGAAAGTAAGGATAAAAATGGATTACTCTTGGCTCGTATCTACCATATTTACCTATGAAGCTGATTGCACACATCCACTTATTGTAGTATGAAATCATTGTTTTCATGAAAGTGAAGGTATTAAAACAGTTGTTCAGTGAACAGTGAAAAATGTACTTTTGCCTGAATCCTGAACGTGCATTGCTCAAATGCTCTAAAATGCTCAGTTCTGCAATTTTCTGCATCATTTGTAGTAAACCAGACCTATTGCTGATAAATAGCGGTTTCAAGTTTTCTTTTAAAGAAAAGCACTGGATGTTTTGTCTCAGAGGCTGTGAGTAAGCAGAAGGGGAAAATTGGGGAAGGGTCTTCAGATCCACTGATAGACTTTGACCCCTGTAACCCAACCAACAATGCCATCTATCACCGAAATGACCTCAGATCCTGCTGGGTTCTTCTCAAATCATCAAATCTGTACTGAATGCCCATTTTTGAGCAAACCACAAGCTTGCCGTTTTCAAGTGTAAGAAGTCAACTATATAAATAACCTTGACACAAAGGAGAGTGTATGGGTCACCATGAGGCATTTCCAAAGGACAGTGAGATTCTAAGGAGAAGGAGCCCAGTTGGTTGAGAGGGAGCAAAAAGAATCTCCTGGACAAAGTAGAATTAGGGGAAAATGGGGCTTCCCTGATGGCTCAATTGATAAAGAATCCGCTGCAATGCAGGAGACCCTGGTTCAATTCTTGGGGCAGGAAGATCCACTGAAGGGAAAGACTGCCCACTCCAGCATTCTGGCCTGGAGAATTCCATGGACTGTAGAGTCCAAGGGCTCGTAAAGAGTCAGACACGACTGAGTGACTTTCATTTTCAGGAATAGGGGCAGAGTGATGCCATGTTCCTGCAGTGGGAACCACATAAACAAGACGTGGAGACAGGCTTGATGCCTGGTGCTCCTGGGCGATGGCCATCCAGCTGGCTGGAGGAAAAGGATCATAACTGTGGGGGTGGTAGGAGATTAGGGTGGAGTGGAAGGTGGGGGCACCCCTAGTGCTAAATGTGTGATGTGGGAAGATTCTGGCTGATTCGGGAGATGGTGGGGAGCCCTTGTTGGATTCTGAGTGGGCAAAGAATGCTGCTGGAGCAGAGGTTTCAGGACTGATGGGACCAGTGCGTGCTGTGCTAGGCAGTGAATTCAGGGGAAGTAAGGAAACTGTCCAGAACCTGTGGTCATAGCCCTGCCATCCACAGGAGCCTGAAAAGAATGGAAGGAAAAGGGGAAGACTCAACAGAGGGCTCTTCCGAGATGCCAGCCACGGGGAACATTCCATGTGGGATTCCCAAGAGCACATGCACATGTCTGCGGGGTTGTTTTTGATTTTCCACTTTGCGCTCAGCTATCTGATGCCGTCAGAGCTGTGCTCTGATTTCGCACAGGTGAACCTTGCCTGGAGAGATCGCTTTTGATCTGTATTAACAGGCTCTTCTTACCTTCTCAGGTCAGAAAGTGCATTCTAAGTCACACTGGTCACTGGGTCTAGTCTGTTTGTCCTCAGTCCCCACATGGCCCGGTTCCACTGGAGATTCAGGCCCACAGAAGACTGTACGGTGTTAGGAACTGAGTCCCTAGGAGTTTTAGAGGCGTTCAATTACTATAGAAAGAAAACTGCTTCTCTCCCTTGCTGTGGCCTGGACATCACATATCTGTCCCTGGGTTCGTTGCTCAATGTATCTCTACCTGGTGTTCCATTGAGAGCAAGTGACATGCTTGAAAACATATTTTTGTATTTATGTTTCATGACTCTAGTTTACTACTCAGTAAAGAATCTCCATGCAAAGAGCATTTAGTTAGTGACATCCTGTCATTTATTCACCTATTACATCTTTGCAAGATTGCTATGCGTTTAATAAACTTTTAACACAAATAATAAAACAAAAGTCAGTGTGTAATGGATACCACATTCGACTGCTCTCTGCTCATAAGCAGATAGTCTGAGAGGCAAGTGTCCATAGGAAGGAAAGGCACTTTAATTGGAAAAGCTGGCAACCTGGGCAGAAGGTGGACTCATGTTCTGAGACCAACTCCCAAGAATCTTTTCAGCCTTGATACTTTTTAAAGGGAAAAATAGGGGAAACAATCTCAGTGAATCATCGAGGCAGGAGGTTGGGTTCTATATCTTTCTCCATTGTGTGCAAACTGACTCACTCTTTTCAGATGTTTTCTTGTCCACGTGATCTCCTGAAGGATTGCTTAAGGGTTGTGTTGTTGGGAGTGGGAGTTAGTCTTTTTCTTTTTAAAAAAAATGGCTTCATTCTTCACCTTTTTATTTGCAAAAAGAATCAACAAGTTAGAAGAGGTATGGGTGTGCGTTCAGGAGAGCGTAAGTCAGGAGTTAGTTTCAATTGATTAGTGATCTCATTTTTGTATTTAGGGTCTTTCAAAGATAGAGGGAAATAGACATGAGCAAACAGAAAAGGGGCAAGAGAGCTGCTTTCAGGTAATGAGCCAGTCACTCTTGGACTTGCTCTTCTCATCCTGTTGGCTAATGAAAAGCAAGTTTAATTTTTTTTCATTTATGCATCAAGTGAACATCCTAGACTCAACTTCCTGATCTTTATGTTCCATGAGGGATTCACCACCACATGGTGCCTGTCAGCTTTGAGCCCCCAGGCTCTGGCCATGATGCTTGGACCCACAGCATGTAGGGGACATTTGGCTCCATCACCAGGTGCCTTGGGACATTATTACACAATATCCTCAAATAAATTATTTTATTTTTTTAACCAAAATCCTGTGAATCATGGGACAATTTAAAGCTCAGTAAAATGACAGAGCCAAAAATAAATACATAAAGATCCTGATTAAAAATTATTTCAAACTTATTTTTTAGCCTCTACTAAATACAGTGAGCAGTTGAGTCGTATGTTTTAACTGAGAAAAGTCTTAGAAAGGTAATATGAATTTTAGTATTATTTCTCCGTCTCTTTCAAAATTGATCTCATTAACTCACCATAATTGATAACTGGGCCCTTTTTCTATGAAACAGAGTTAAGTCGGATCTGAGAGCAAATAAGATAACTTATTTTACATCTGAAACTTTTGACATGGGCTTGAGCCTGAGGAAAGAATGGGGTTGTTCACTCCTGGGGTTTCAGGAGGTTCCTAGTGACTTAGCTTTGCAAAACAACCAAGCCTAGGAAACTTCTCCCTTAAATAAAGGGCTTTGTCTGTAGAAATTCATAACTTATTTGCGAGTGATGTTATGATGTAGTCACAACTTTTACATTTAATACAAATACATATCAAACCTGTATTACTGCTAGAATTTTACTAGAGAATTTAATGCACCCTATAAAGCAACAGTAGTTTAACTTTTCTGTATCTACCCTTGCAACTTTTCCAACTTCCCTTTTCTTGAGAAGGTCCTCAGAGTCCAAAGCACTCAAGTGACATTAAGATGTAAATATCACCAGACCTCTCCGGAAGTTTGCACTTTAATCCCCTACTTAGATGCAGATGCGTCGCAGCCTGGATGCACTGGGGTGCCTGCAGGCCAGGAGGTGGGATGAGCCACCCAAGGAGCTTTTCCAGAACCTCTGAAGTCCTTCTCAACTGTGCTGAGGTCATGGGCGAAGTTTCCATCTACATTTCAAAATATCTGTCTTGAAGAATAAATGCCCACGTAGGACCCTTTGAAAATAAGTGGGTGTGTTTTATCACCAGGTACATTTTTTTTGTCAACTTAAAGAGTCAGTTACTTCAATTTTAGTAATATGAAGTCAGTTCAATGTTAAAAAAAATAGGACAGTTACAGGGGTCAAAGCAAAGCCCATGGACATGGGTTCTTTATCATGCACACCTCTTTTAGGGTCTTCTTCCACTCCACATCCTCAGTCTGCAAGTCCCACTTTCTGAAAAGCCACCTCCTCTAGGAAGTCTCCCAGGACTGCATGAATCCATTGACTGACAATCTCTGTGCTTCCTCCACACCTTGACAACCTGTGGTAGAATGCAGGAGATTTCTCCTCACTGGGCTGCTCTCAGCTCCAGATTTGATTTTTCTCCTTTATTCCTAGTAACTGGCTGACTGAATGAATAAATGCTAAGTTCTTAGGGACGACAGCCAGCTGCCCATTTGAACTGTGGAGAGTTATTTTGGTGTTTGAATCTTACAACTAAGCCATGATTAGTAATACTTAGATCAACAGTTGAGAGCTGGTGACTGAACTCTTTTGCCTGACTATTGGCCACTTCCTGTGTTCTTAATCAAATGCACACATTTCCTGATAGACATTTCTTAGAATTGTGACCTTTTTTTTTTTTTTTACAGTGGCCTCGGGCTTTGAAAGTGTATGAGTTTTCCAGACATATTCAACACCATCCAGACAGTGCCAACATGTGTCATGCACACAGCTTCTGATTATTTAGTGGTTTAAAAAAATTCTTGTTGAGGGAGAAATTAGCTACCTTGTGGTTAATGGTCCACCTGGATTGACCTTCTTTCTCCTTGATGTCTCACATTTGAGTCTCAGTCCTGACAATGTAATTTGATCAGTGGTGACTCAACACTGGAATCTTCAGCCCTGACCTCTTCTCTTGTTTTTCCGACTGCTTCCTTGACCTCTCCATGTGCATGTTTGATGAGCATCTCTCCCTGAACATGTGCAGAACAAGATCCCTGGTGGTCCCATCGCCTCATCCCAACCTGCACCTGTATAAGCATCCCATCTGGGTACCTCACACCTGAGACTCCATCCTCATGGTGACTCAGACAGAAACAAACAAAGATGCCCAGCAAACAAGCCATAACCTCCTCCACGAAATACAAAACCACAAATCAACAATTTTGACTACTTGACTCTTCTCTACCTCGAGCCCTGTCCATGAGGCCATTCTTCCTGATGGCTCTATAACCTCCCACTGGGTACCATGGTCTCTAGCCTCAGGATGGGAGTTGATGTCGTGGCTGTTTAGGTATATTTTCCTGCTTCTGCTCCTATCCCCTCCAGTTTGTTCTCAACACCAGAGCTTGGGTGAACCTTTTAAAACCTGGCTTTCCTGGTGGGTCAAAAGGTATAAAGAATCTACCTGCAATGCATGAGACCTGGATTCTGTCCTGGGGTCCAGCAGATCCCCTGGAGAAGGGAATGGCAACCTACTCCAGTATTATTGCCTGGAGAATCCCATGAACAGAGGAGCCTGGTGGGCTCCAGTCTGTAGAGTCACAGAGTCACACATGACTGAGCAACTTTCAATTTCTCTCTAAAACCTGAGTTAGAGCCTGTATTTCCTCTGCTGAAAACCCTCCCATGACTTGACTGCCATGTTGTGAACACAGTCGAAATACCTGAAGTTAACCTGTGTCGATCCCTCAGCACGTAGCCCAGCCTGTGCTGCAGTATGCTGCCTGTTCTCATTTCATCCTGGCCCCAATCTCTTATTGTCACCACTATCTTGTACATGAGAAAACTGAGCTAAAACAGGATGAAACAACTCTCTAAAGGTCACTCTGAGAGTAAGTTGGCTTAGCTTGTTTTACACCGAAGCAGTCAGATTCAGAGCAGGGACAGGAAAAAATTAAGCTCAATTTTTCTGTCCTTCCTTTTTTTCTTCTTCTTTCACATGCTGTGGTTGTTATAAACAAGGCCTATCTGATAATCCATTTTTATCAATGAAGAAAGACAGCAATGATCATGACATATTTTGAAGTGATCTTTGTGATGAAGATTCTTAGCATCCTGTTTATTTACGAAGTCCTTGGCAGCATCCTGAGCGGTATTTCTCTTGACACTGATGGCATGAGTGCCTTTCTGGTCTTGCTAAGTTACTACTGCTGGTTCTAACACTCACTTTGCACTTCAGTTCTCATTGGAATCCTGGTATTAAGGTTGACTTTTTCAGAGTCACTATATATATATATGTGTGTGTGTGTGTGTGTGTGTGTGTATATATATATATATATATATTCTTTTTTTCTTTTCTTGGCTGCACTGTGTGGCTTAAGGGATCTTCAGCAGTGGAAGTGCGCTGGACAGCTAGGAAATTCCTTCGCATCTCAGTATTTTTAGAGTCATTATTCATTAAGGTGAGATGTGAGTATATAAGTGTTGAATGCTATTCTCAAAAAAATTCATCAATAAATTCCATTTTTTCTGAGGACTAGCAGGAACTAAAAGAAATGCAATTGTAGATAAAGAGCAATTCTAGTTCAGTTGGGTAGTATAGTATTACTGTATTTTATCAGACTAATAATGATGATTGGGATAAAAATCATTATAACTTCACTAATGGCATATAATGAGAAACATTGCTAAAAATGTATCAGCAACTCATTTTAAAATTTATTTATTTTTAATTGGAGAATAATCCTTTACAACATTGGGTTGGTTTCTGCCATGCATCAGCATGAATCAGTCACAGGCATGTGTCCGCTCCCCCTCTCCCACCCTATCCTACCCCTGTGGTTTGTCACAGAGCACCTATTTACAAATAGGTTTATCACCCTGTGGACTGTAGCCTACCAGGCTCCTCCCTCCATGGGATTCTCCAGGCAAGAGTGCTAGAGTCAGTTGCCATTTCCTTCTCTAGGGGATCTTCCCACCCCAGAGATTGAACCTGGGGCTTCCGCATTCCAGGCAGACACTTAAACCTGTGAGCCACCAGGGAAGCCCCATCATTTTTCCAGATTCCATATATATGTACTGATATACAGTATTTGTTTTTTTTGTGGGTGAAAAAATATTAATCACATCCACATTTTCCATGAAATTTAAGCAAATTTAAATATCATTCTCTACCTAGTCCTAATGTATTTCTTTTTTTCCAATATCTATTAACATAGCCATGTCTAAATGACTGTCAAAAGGAAACTCATAATGCACAGTGAGACAGACTCCCTTGCCAAAAGCTAAGCTACTCATATGTTCTTCAGTCCCTATAGTTTTAGAATCAGAAAATTCTGCATAAGTGATTAATATTTCTATCTAAATTGTAATAATCACACATCGTGAATTTATTGAATTGAGTACAATGTAAAATTGGCATGATTATCCATCCAAATACACTTTTAAAACTTAATTTTCTTTAATCTTACCATGCAGGCTTATCAACTCATGGAGCATGATCACTGGTGCTGAATTATAGAATCAAAGTAATAAAAAGTGAAAGCTTGCCTTGAGGAATTATTTTGAAATTAAGATTTACTCTTGGAAAAATACAAAAGTTAACCCACCATTCATTATATTATCAAATTATCCTAACATAGTTAAAAGCACACTGATTTTTCTTTCCATAGGGATCAGTTTTTTTACATTTATTTCCCATTTATATGACTTTACTCTTTTGTATTGATGTAGGCTAGATAATCGTTGTAATATTGTTCTGTATTTTTTTGGTCTTTTTTTCCCCATTTATTTTTTTTTAATTTTATTTTTACTTTATTTTACTTTACAATACTGTATTGGTTTTGCCATACATTGACATGAATCTGCCACGGGTGTATAGGAGCTCCCAATCCTGAATCCTCCTCCCCCCTCCCACCCCATATCATCTCTGTGGATCATCCCCATGCACCAGCCCCAAGCATCCTGTATCCTTTATCGAACATAGGCTGGTGCTTCATTTCTTACATGATAGTATACATGTTTCAATGCCATTCTCCAAAATCATCCCACCCTCTCCCTCTCCCTCATAGTCCAAAAGTCCATTCTATGCATCTGTGTCTCTTTTGTTGTCTCGCATACAGGGTCATCATTACCATCTTTCTAAATTCCATATAGATGTGTCAGTATACTGTATTGGTGTTTTTCTTTCTGGCTTACTTCACTCTGTATAATCGGCTCCAGTTTTATCCATCTCATTAGAACTGAGTCAAATGTATTCTTTTTAATGGTTGAGTAATACTCCATTGTGTATGTGTACCACAGCTTTCTTATCCATTCATCTGCTGATGGACATCTAGGTTGCTTCCATGTCCTGGCGATTATAAACAGTGCTGCAGTGAACATTGGGGTACATGTGTGTCTTTCAATTCTGGTTTCCTCGGTGTGTATGCCCAGCCGTGGGATTGCTGGGTCATAAGGCAGTTCTATTTCCAGTTTTTTAAGGAATCTCCACACTGTTTTCCATAGTGGCTGTACTAGTTTGCATTCCCACCAACAGTGTAAGAGGGCTCCCTTTTCTCCACACCCTCCGATGACACATAGACCATTCTGGGTCACTAGTGCAGTGACCAGATGAGCTTTAGGGGCATAAAGGCTTAGGGTTAAAGATGGACCTGATACTTAACTGGTTGTGCTAGCTTTTCTTTCTTTTTTGTCCAGTTATTGAATCTTCTCAGGTTTGCTCTTTACAGCTTCATGTATGTAAAACATGTGGCATACTTCCTGACACATACATGCTATTTTTTTTCTGGATTTATCAAATCTCATCATGGGCTAGAATAAACTGAGGTGAAGCCTGGGCTGCCCCTACATTCTGTGGGTTTTTGCATCCATCACGTCAGTGTAGCTAACTCCTTAGAAGGGCCACATTCATATCTTTCTTCCTATTTATCTCCTATTTGGAAAGCAACATTTATCATTACTTCTTTCTTTAGCAGGTTTGTGTCCCGAGCCTTGTGTGCATTTGAGAAAAGTTATAACCAATCAACTCATTTGCTTTAGTCACAATTACTGCTTAGTCTTTTTTAATGATTAAAAGTGTTCCCCTTGAAAAAATGGACACTTGTATTCTAGGAATGAGAGGAAAAGTCTGTGGAATCTTGTCCTTTTCCTGTGTAGAAATGTATCTGTATTTAACTTCTGTTGTGTTCTTTTTAGCCATTCAAGAAGGATGGTGGTGATGTGGTGACATAAGTAACTTTTGTCCGGAATGTTTTCATTTATTGAAAGGCAGGTGTGGAGCAGCTACCAGGTAGATAACATTACACAAAGCCCAGGAGAGACAAAAAAAAGAAATTAAAAATTAAATAATGTTCACAAATAATCACTCTGAAACAAGCGAGTGATCAAAAACTCAGGTTACCTCCTGGGAAAAGAGGGTTTTATGTACCTAACAGGGTATTTTTCTCTTACCCTAGCAAGGGCTCCTGGTGTCATTTAGCAAATACAATGTTTTAGCTCACTCTTCATCCTTTTAGGAGACTGCCGTTTGCTGTTACTGTTTTGTTTTGTTTAAACCATCCTAAATATTGGTGTAAGAAAAATAAACAAGGCTGCTTTGACAGCTAAAATTTATAAGTGTAATGATCTAGAATCATGCCAAAGCTTCTCCAAACTTAGAGAGGCACAGAGGGTAATACTGGTGAGTTTTCATGTGCTCTTTTAAAAATCTGTCAAGATGAACTGTTTTAAAGATCTTCCTCTGGGAACTCAGGTACAGTTGAGTGGCCTGATCATTAAAACAGCCATGTTTTTAAGGCCGCTTAATGTTGCATTTCATTAAGTTTTGTCAAAAGATGTGAAGACCTTGACTATGCTTAGTGACTACAGCAATTATAATCATACTTGGTATTTAGTGTGATACGCTTCTGGAGGGCCATCCTCTCAAGTCAGGGGTTTCAAGATATTCCTTCTTCTGCTGAGGCTCATCTGAACCCTCTCCCCACCCTCTGCCCCTGTCCTCCCGTTTCCCATTCCAGAGTGTCCACCCTCCTGAGCTGTCCCCTCATCCATAGTGGCTGCGCAAGCATGGAGGGGTCACAACTCCCACAGTTTTAGGGTGACGAGCCTCTGGCCCCTTCAGGACCATACACTTTGCTGACTTTAGTTCAAGCCCCACTCTCCCGTCATCTTCCCTGCAAAATGGCCCTGGATTTCCTCCTCCTCTTCCACTCAGGTCCTTGGAGGGCCCCCCAGTACCAACTGAAGTGGTGCAGTTTGTCTAGAATTCACTCTTTGGAACTTCTCTGGTTTCAGAAGATCTAAGAGCAAACTCATTGGAGGTCAGCCTTACATCATCACACCCCAAAGTGGTATGAGAACAAAGCCTTGTACATTGTCACTGTCCCTGACACTGGGGAAGCAGGCAGACAGGGGATTGGTCCAATAGGCAAAGGACGTGGCAAATAATTCTATACTTGTCCTCGTGTTGGCTTACATGGAGCTGACAGAAAAGAACCACATATATGTTGGTTTGATACTGGACACTCTAAGGTTCATGGAAGAACACTTCTGATGTGGGAAAAAAAGACAAAGTGTTTACATTTTCCAAAGATATATGTATATAAGAGAGAGCCAGAGGCAAATTTATCACAAAGATAATGACCCTTAATTTTCAGAGTCCCTTGCAAGGTTCTGAATTTAATTTCTCAGTTGTCTATTTATAATTTCACATTCTTTTTTTTTCTCAAAGGAAGATCTGTCTTTGGATGCACCTTATGGTCCTGTGATAAATTCTACGTAGTTCTTTAATGTAACTGTAGTCCAGTGTGAAGAAACAGTAAGAAATAAACTCTGTAATCTGTGGAACAATGTTATCTTTCAATTCAGTTCAGGTCAGTTGCTCAGTCATGTCCAACTCTTTGTGACTCCATGGACTGCAGCATGCCAGGCCTCCCTGTCCATCACCAATACTCAGAGCTTGCTTAAATTCACGTCCATCGGGTCTGTGATACCATCCAACCATCTCATCCTTTGTCTTCCCCTTCTCCTCCCACCTTCAATCTTTACCAGCATCAGAGTCTTTTCCAGTGAGTTGGTTCTTTGCACCAGGTGGCCAAAGTATTGGAGTTTCAGCTTTAGCATCAGTCCTTCCAATGAATATTCAGGACTGGTTTCCTTTAGGATGGACTGGTTGGATCTCCTTGCAGGCCAAGGGACTCTCAAGAGTCTTCTCAACACCACAGTTCAAAAGCATCAATTCTTTGGCGCTCAGCTTTCTTCATAGTCCAACTCTCACATCCGTACATGACTACTGGAAAAGCCATCGCTTTGATTAGATGCACCTCTGTTGGCAAAGTAATGTCTCTGCTCTTTAATATGCTGTCCTGGTTGGACATAACTTTTCTTCCAAGGAGCAAGTATCTTTAAATTTCATGGCTGTAGTCACCATCTACAGTGATTTTGGAGTCCAAAAAAGTAAAGTCTGTCACTGTTTCCATTATTTCCCCACTTGTTTGCCATGAAGTGATGGGACCAGATGCCATGATCTTAGCTTTTTGAATGTTGAGTTTTTAGCCTACTTTTTCACTGTCTTCTTTCACTTTCAACAGGCTCTTTAGTTCTTCTTTGCTTTCTACCCTAAGTGTTGTGTCATCTGCATATCTGAGGTTATTGGTATTTCTCCCAGCAATCTTGATTCCAGCTTGTGCTTCATCCAGGCAGCATTTCTCATGATGTACTCTGCATATAAGTTAAATAAACAGGATGACAATATACAACTGTTACTGTCACTATTTCTGTTCAGGCTGTTTGTCATTAATCTCACAAATCTTTCTAGAATGCTAAAAACATGAAGTGGTTATCTACATAGAAATTTTATTAGCTAGGTTGACAGACTGCTTTTTACTACATACAGATATATTTTAGGATAAAAGCATTTTGTTTTTTGAGAATAAGACAGAATTTTTTAAAATATACAGTGAAGTCTTGCCTATAAATGAAAAATGTTCCCATTTTCACCTATTGCATGTATTATCTATTGCATATATTACCTATTGCAAATATATTAGATAGTATTCATATATTACCTATTGCAACCATTAAAATATTTTATTGTAAGATTGTAATTTGGGGTAAAAGTTCATTTTTGTAGTGTGATGTTTACAAATTACCAGAGTCTCAAGCTCTGTTGTCATCATTTAGATCCCCTCAAGAATTGCCATGTATTTCTGGAAAGAGAATCAGTAGAATTTCTATAAGCCTGTAATTAGCTCAGTGTGGATTATTCACATTGTAGATCAGCCATTATGTAAGAATCCATTTTCAGAATCAAGGCTTCTCTGAGGTCTTTAGAAGCAGGGTTAACTGCCCAAAGCAGTCAGTCAACTTTCTTCCTCTCTATATCACTGTGTGTGTGTGTGTGTGTGTGTGTGTGTGTGTGTGTATTTTTTTTTTTTCCATGTCACTGTATTTTTCATGGAAAGCCCACAGTTCCAGGTTTCCCCTTGTTTACCCTCACTGGTGCAAGGTATCAAGAGCTGTTTGTGAGAAGGTATGCTCTGTGCCAGTGGTTATGCACCCGCACCCCATGGTGCTGGGGTGGCATCTCCCAGAGGCTACACCATTGGGGGACTATATTAGAATTGCCTTAGTCACTCAGTGAACCACAAAAGGATTCCAGTTATCATTTGACTTCTCATCATGAATGAACCCCTAACCCATCACCCACATTCCTCACTACTTTGGCTCTACTGACTCATCTTTGTTTCCATAATCAATATTGAAGGAAACAATTCCAAACTAGGAATTCCGTAAATGAATTCAGGCACAGGAATACAATAAGAACAATTTTACAGCTTCTGATATGAGTGCCTCTTATATGCATAGGAATCTTCAAGGATTTGATAAGGTTATTTCTGTACTTAAAAATGTAAAATTAAATTCCATTCATTTTTCACAAGCTAATAATAATAAAGGAATAGAGGCCTATGTCATGATATAAAGGTCCTGAATGAAATTCCAACTCGAAATTTATATTTGTTCATTTGAGCAGTTTATAAAAAGAACATAACAAATGAAATAAATTTACTTATTTATTTGTGGGGAAGCCATACCTTATCCTAAGTTCTTGATATTATCAAATCATGAGTGTCAGTGTCATAAAGTAGAATCATTTAAAAATGAAGGAAATTTTAATATTTTTCACAAACATTAATAGGTTG
>SJYC01109303.1:0-26719 GCA_006408675.1 Madoqua kirkii
GTTTAAATCTTATTTATGCCTTTAAAGTTATGTATCGTTTTTCACATAATAAAGTACTAAAATTATGCATATGTATATGAAAAGATTCTAAATATTTTTAAATATACTAGAAAGTGATCTGAAATATAGTTTTGTTGTTAACATGAAAATGTGAGACACATTTTAATAACTAACTATAATAACTTCCTTATAATTATTTTATTATGAACATTTATGCTTAAAACTGTTAAAGTGTATTATTGTAAAATTAACAATAAAGTGGCAGAAAATCCATTAAGGAAAGTATCAGGTAAAGTTGTAATATAACAGTGAATGAAATTTATAATTTTTAGGTTACTATTTTCACCTTCCACAATATTGTATTACATTATTCATCGATTCAGAGAGATGCTGCTGCTGCTGCTGCTAAGTTGGTTCAATCATGTCCGACTCTGTGCAACCCATAGACGGCAGCCCACCAGGCTCCCCCATCCCTGGGATTCTCCAAGCAAGAACACTAGAGCGAGTTGCCATTTCCTTAAGTGAAAGTGAAGTCTCTCAGTCGTGTCCGACTCTTAGCGACCCCATGGGCTGCAGCCTACCAGGCTCTTCTGTCCATGGGATTTTCAAGGCAAGAGTACTGGAATGGGGTGCCATTGCCTTCTCTGGATACAGTGAGATGAATATTCCTAAAATATTTACTGAGATCAATCACCAAATAAACTATTACAACTTTAAAAATATGTGAGTTACTGTAATATTAGCAAATATTCATTAAGAAATGAATGAAATTTTTTTTTTCTTTAAAGAAGACACAGCTTCTTGTGAGAAGCTAATGTCTTTTCTGATGTCTTTTCTCCCATTCCCCCACCACCTATTTTCAGTTGCATTTACAACAAAGCTTCAGGCTGCTCAGCCCCCAAATGGAATCACACCATGAAATGAAGTGAGAAGGGGTGTGATGGACTTCATCGATCAAATTAAGGCAGCCACGGGAGCTACTTGTGCCTGGTGTCTGTCTCTGCTCTGGACATGGATGCCCATAAGCACCTGTTGGACTTGTGTTGACCTCCTAGACACTATCTGACTTCACCTCTCACCTCCATATGCAGAAAACTCAGGTGTTTTGTGCCTCTGCAGAGGAATACAGTTATCAGTTTTTCTTGAAAACTGACAGATCAAAAGAAGGAAGAAAATTTTAAATCACCACTAGGTGAGTGACTGAGTGTTAGTTGCTCAGTCCTGTCTGACTCTTTGCAACCCCATGGGCTCCTCTGTCTGTAGAATTCTCTAGGCAAGCATACTGGAGTGGGTTGCCATTCCCTTCTCCAGAGAGTCTTCCCGTCCAAGGATCAAACCTCTGTCTCTTGCATTGCAGGTGGATTCTTTACCGTCTGAACCATCAGGGAAACCCCACTACTAGATATGCACTACAAAAACAATTGTTTCTAGCAAGGTCTACTGATGGATGCTAAATGGATTGATGAAATTGGGAGGAAAAGCAGGATTTTTGCATAGTCTCAAAGTATCCTCCCCTCTTAAAGGTAATTATCAATTATAATAAGGGAAAACATAGTCACTTTATAATCGAGAAACCCAGAAGATACCACTTTAACCAAATGATGAATACTAACATTACCAGTAATAAGGTATCTGTGTCATGTTTCCCAAAATGATGGTAATGGGACATATTAAAATCCCATTTGTGGAAGCAGGGAATGTGCCTTGCATTACTTTGAGGTTGGTGACCGTTTTCATCAGCTTGGAAATCCCATGGGCTGGATGGATGAAACCATACAAATGAGTTTTCCCACAGTTCTAGGGACTGGAAGTCCCAGATCAGGTGCCTGTCGATCAGAGTCCTGGCCTCTTTGTCAGGCTTTCTGGTACACAGTATGACAATCTCTAGGTTCATCCGTGTTGCTGCAGATGACATCATTTTGGTCTATTTATGGCTGAGTAGTATTCCACTGAATATGTATACCACGTCTTCTTTGTCCCTTCCCCTGTCGATGTACACTTAGGTTGCTCCCATGGATTGGCTGTTGTGAATAGCGCCGCCACGGGCTTCCCAGGTGGCGCTAGTGGTGAAGAACCCATCTGCCAGTGCAGGAGAGGTAAGAAATGAGGATTCAGTCCTGGAGCTGGGAAGATCCCCTGGAGAAGGAAATGGCAACCCACTCCAGTCTTTTTGCCTAGAGAATTACATGGACAGAGGAGCTTGGTGGGCTACAGTCCATGGGGCTGCAAAGAGTCGGGCATGACTGAAGCTACTTAACATGTAGCAGGTAAAGGCGTTAATCGTGTCAGGTCAGGGCTGTATCCTATGACTACTACCTAATTAAGGGTAACTGGTGGCTCAGAGGTCAAAGTGTCTACCTGGAATGCAGGAGACCAGGGTTCGATCCCTGGGTCGGGAAGATCCCTTGGAGAAGGAAATGGCAACCCACTCCAGTACTCTTGCCTGGAGAATCCCATGGAGGGAGGAGCCTGGTAGGCTACAGTCCATGGGGTCGTAAAGAGTCGGACACGACTGAGCGACGTCACTTTCACTTTATTACCTCTGCAGAGGCCCAGGCCTCAGATATAATCACATTGAGAGCTGGGGCTTCAGTTTATGACTTGGAGGGACACAGACATTCAATCCTTAACATTCCACCCCTCGATACCCCAAGTTCATGTCTTTCTCTCATACAAAATACATTCATTCGATCCCGACAGTCTTCACCTGGACCAGAACCAACCCTAAAGTCTGAAATCCAAAGTCCCATTTGTGAATCACCTGAGTCAGACACGGGTAAGAGTCAAAGCATGGTTCATCCTGAGGCAAAATTCCTCTCCAGCTGGAAGCCTACCTCTCTCTGATAGATACACTAAAGCTGCCACATCTCCAGTGTTTCCTTGGAGAGGCTGTGAATTTTCCCAACTTCCAAATCTTCCCTTTTGCCTAACAGTTCTTTCTTTGGTCTCTCTCTCCTCTCACATTTTGTTATAAGCAGTCAGAAGGATCCAAGCCACACCTTCAATACTTTTCTTAGAAATTTCTTCTGCTGAATATCTAGCCTCATCAATTACAATTTCTACCTTTTCACAGAACACTAGACCATAGCTTACTATGTGTTCTTTGCCACTTTATAACAAAGGCACTGTTTCCCCAGTTTCCAATAACCTGTACCTCATTTCTGTCTGAGCCCCCAACAAAGCGGCCTTTAACTTCCATATTTCTGCCAACATTCTGTTCTTGATAATTTATGTATCCCCTAAGAAGATGAAAGGGCTTCCCTGGTGGCTCAGATGGTAAAAACAAACAAACAAACAAACCAAAAAAAACCTGCCTATAATGCAGGTGACCGAGGGTCAATCCCTGGGTCAGGAAGATCCCCTGAAGAAGGGAATGGCAACTCACTCCAGTATTCTTGCCTGGAGAATCACATGTACAGAGGAGCCTGGAATCTACAGTTCATGGGATCGCAAAGAGCTGGACACAACTGAGAGCTAACACTTTCACTCTAAGAAGAAAGCTTTCCTTCTTTCTCTTCTCTTGTCTTCCTGAGCTCCCACCAGAATTGCCATTAACACTCGTAGTTGTACCAGTGATCCACTGATGGCCATTGTGAACTTCTCTGGCCTGCACCCTAAAATTATTCTAGCTGCTACCTGTCACCCAGGTCCAAAGCTGCTTCCACATATTTTGGTATTTGTTACACGAGCACCTAATTCTGGGCTCTGAAATCTGTCTTCTATTTCCCTCTGTAAAGACCCTGTCTGCAAATAGTCTCATTTGGGACTGGGGTTTCAACAGATGAGTTTTAGGGGGACACAGCTTTCAGCCTCTACGAGTGGACCATGTTTATGCTGAGAAAACTGAGTGAGTCAGTTTCCAAGAGGAGGAGGGATGCTGTTGAGATTCAAGCGGAATCCACAGTGAGGGCTTGCAGAGCTGTGTTGAGACTTAAGATTTGTTTATTGTCAGAATAGGGTTTCTCATAGTTCCATTACCAGCATTTAGATAAAGTCCAAGGACTGGGATTACTCAGCTAGTCTTGAACCTTAGGGCCAAGCCACATACCTTTGTGTTCCTGAGTTTTGCTTTCTTGAGAGAAAAGATAATGACAGTGAACACATGTTTATTCATCACTTTAAAACTGGCTGCCTCTTGGGTTTAAATTTTTTAATATTATTTACTCAAGAAATAGCATCAATTTTATACACTATATAGTATTTTCCCCTTAATACATAGCAAAGTGTATTAGGATTATCAAAGTAACCATGACAACCAGCTTCCTTACAATCCACTTGGTGATGGCAGAGCACACGAGCATGCAGATCCTTAGCAGGAAATATTTCTTTGTGGTGATATATAAATATACAGATAGAGATATACATAGGTATATAGGTATATACATTCTAAAAAGTGTTAGCATGTGCATATACACATATATAGTAATTTTTTAACAGAAGGTAGACAAAAGATTTCCTATGAATGTATCACAGATTTTGTCACAAATAAGCAGCCTGCGTCTTTAGAAATAAAAAGCATAAGAGGTTTGTGTCGGAAGCCCCGCGTTCTGGGTCAGTCTTTGGCACTGCCTGGCTGCACGGTCAACCATCTGACAGCCGCCTGGGGCTTCAGTTTCCTCATCTGAGAAGAATAGCAGTCGTTTGTCAGAGCTGGAGGAATCTGGCTGAAAAGGGACTTTGTAAGCGCTACATTTATTCCCCTCACTATTTCACTTCTGTAAGGGTGATTATTCTCTAATATTTATCACTTTGATGTTTCATCGTTAAGGCTGATAGTGAAAGTCTTAGGAATTGGTATCAGTATTACCATTAAAAAAGTTATAGAAGTGAGGAAAAGCACTTGTGCAAAGGTGCAGTGATTTGTAGATACTGCGCAGGAAGGAGGAGCAAGTGATAATCCAGTCCTTGTCTCCAAGCTACCTTGAAAACTCCTCCAGAGCGTGGGTAATGGTGAGCAGAGTGGGGAAGCTGGGTGTGAGTTAGCGAGGCGGATTAAAGGGGACAACCTTGTCACAATGAGAGTTGCTGCCAAGCAGAACTGACTTCCCTCTGGGAGGCTGCGGACCCCACTTGTGGCAGCTGCTTCCCTGGCTGGGGACCCTCGACCTCGCCCTGGAGTCAGGGACCTGGCTCCCCAGACCCGGGGCTTCCTCCGGGCTTGGGGTTCTGTGCCTCTCTGTGAATCTCTGGTGCTGGGTTTGTGAGCAAGGGGCTTTCTGATTGTCCTGGTGAAGACTGTTGGCCTACAGAAAAACCAACATGGAAGGTCACACACAGAATACACAACCCAGCAAGTGTATTCCTCCCCTTGAAGGGACAAGTGTTCCATTTTTCTTTTTAAATGTTGGAAAGAATGTACTCAGTGATTACAGTAAGTGGTAAAGCCTACTTATTTCCAAGGTTGTATTCATTTGAAGTGGTTAGGTTGGGGGAGAAGACAAGGAAAAGGGATGGAGTAGGAAGTGGGGAAAGGGGTGGGGAGGGGAGGGGTTAAGGGAGGGGAGGGTCCAGCCCGGAGGAGCAGAGGGGAGGGGAGGAGGGAGGAAGCCAAGGATGAGGAGGGAGACTTTTGCAGGACACACGCTGCTATCCCTTTAGCCCGTGGAAATCAGCCTTGCCAGCCTTTATCTCCTACCTTTGAAAGTGGGTGAGCTGGATAAGCACGTCCTCCAGATGTTCTGCTTTCTGACTCCTTTCCTTCGGTAGAGCAGTGATTTGAAAGGGCCCAAGAATAGCCACTGGATGTTGTTTTCTGGACATCAGAAGCCGGGACAGAGCATTTTCATCTGTATGAAAGCAACCAGGTGGTCATAAGCCAGTTCTCCACGTCAGCTCTAGGAAGAGCTTAACATGACAGCCTTTTATTTCTAGAACTTCGGCCAGTCTTCCTACAATATGTTTACATGACAGGGATTGAAAATTATTAATTGTATTCCAGTGAAAAATGAAAGCGTTAATCGCTCCGTCTTGTCTGACTCTTTGTGATCCTCTGGACTGTAGCCCAACAGGCTTCTCTGTCCGTGGAATTCTCCAGGCAAAACTACTTGAGTGGGGAGCCATTCCCTTCTCCAGGGGAATCTTCCTGCCTCAGGGACTGAACCAGGTCACCTACACAGCAGGCAGATTCTTTACTTTCTGAGCCACCGTGGAAGTCGCATTCTTATAAGCGGTCTTTGAAGATTTGAACATTGAAATGATGCAATAAATAGTAAGTGTCCCTCAGATGCTTTTTAGAAACAAGGAAAGGAAAATCTATCTATCTGTGTATCTAGCTAGCTAGTTGTAATTACATATCTTTCTCTCTATCTATCTGCCTATTTATGTAACTGGGCTGCCACTGTAGCTCAGCTGGTAAAGAATCCGCCTGCAATGCCAGAGACCTGTGTTCGATCCCTGGGTTGGAAAGATCCCCTGGAGAATGGCCTGGCAACCAACTCCAGTATTCTTGCCTGGAGAATCCGCATGGACAGAGGAGCTTGGCAGGCTACAGTCCATGGGGTTGCAAAGAGTCAGACACAACTGAGTGACCTAGCACAGAATAACATTTATGTAGTTATTCACATCTATTTCTACTTATTTACAGAGATCAATCTATTTATATTTGCATCCTTATCTTTATCAGTTTATATTTTGGTATCTGTCTACCATCTATCTGCCATCTCCAGTGTTCTCTTTTGGTTTTTAGGAGAGATTATTTTCTACCTTCCCAAGGCCTTGATAATAATTAGAGATAAATTTTTGAATCGGTTGAGTTGGAGGATAGATTGAAGAGATGCTAATCAGAGGTCCTTAAAAAGGTAGGGAGTAGGTGTGGCCAGTTGCCCTTTGACAATCCAAGTAAGGCTTTGCTGTCAACTGTTGTTAGTTCTCTGCTTTGCAGCATCACTCTGTGTGTTTTATTGATCAGTGAGTAAATATGCGTGTGACCATAACTGGACAAGTGTTACCTCAAGTTTTACTTAAAGTGATGCTACATAGAGAATATTTTGAAGAAAGTTCTTTTCTGTGGTGTGCTTTATATCTTTTGCTATGAAAGGTACTGTAGTTTAATTCTTAAAAAAAAAAAAAAAGTAGTACTAATTTATTTTTTGCTTTGCTCAGATCTTTCTGGGACAAAAACCCAAACCCAAGTCAAACAAACCTTTTTCTTTGTTTTTATTTCCCAGAAGTCATTATCTATTGGTGCCTAAGAACCCCTTGATTTTTAGCAGTAAATATCCAAAAGTCTGTTAAGGACACATAAAGCTTGGCTAGGAACTTAAATCTGTTAAATTTTCAAGTTAATTATACTTCCTATCCAAGGACATTGCAATGAATGATTAAATTATCGTCTGGTGCACTTAAAAGTTGTATTCTCAGGGAGAATTGGAGAAAGAGCTCTAAGTTCTGTGGATTTATCCTAGAGTTGGAGTAATATTTAGGCTAAAAGTCCGTGCCTCCTGCTGTGCTGTGGAGCCAGCCTTGCCTGTGGGCCCCTGATTCAGCCCTCGTCAGGCCCTCGCGCCCTGCACGTGCTCCGAGCGCCAGCGGTTCAGATGGAGCCACTGGATGGTGGTGAGACTTGCCTGTGAGGTAACGACTGAACTTTCCTGGCAGTTTCGGAAGGGCTGTGTCACACATTTCCAGAATGACCCCTTGTGGAATTTATGTCCTGTGTTCCACCGTAGTAGATTCTTTTAACCTAAGCCTTAGGGTTTTGCATTCCTGTTGCCTCATACTGTCAGTTTTGAGGGTGGTGATATTATGAGATGAGATCCTTGGCTTGGAAGAGTCGATCCACTTTGGAACTGAGGCAGTGACTCGCTGGACAGTCTAACAGTGTACTCAGGTAATCTTTCCTTTGTTTTTAACATATATCCAGTTCTGAACCTCTTACTGATTTTGAAACTGCGTTGCTCCTTATATAATGGTTTACATAAATTCAGAGCCTCTTGTCCCTGCAGCTGCTCTGATGGATGTGATTTTACTACCTCGTACAAAGATCTTCTGACTTTGGAGGTTACTCATGGGAGCTGAGTAACTGGCCTTGGGGTAGTCTATCCCATTTAGTTTTCAGGGAAAGGGTTAGTGACTTCTCTTGAGCTCAGAGACATCTCCGAGCATATGAACTAGGAGTAGAAGACGGATGTGAGGGTGTGCTACATCCAAATCATGGGAAAGTGTTGCTCTTTTTTCCCGGATTGTTGAAATATTGTTTTTTTTTTTTTCCTTTCCCTCTCTCATGAAATAATGGAATAAAGGCCCCTTTACAAACTATTTCACTCTTTCATAAACTCAATTACACTGAGTGTGGAGTCATAGATGACGTAGGAGAAACAGCGTAGTTCCGTCTTCTGCCCAGTCCAGGAAGCGGGTGGGCAGCCATTGTTACTGTGCGTCCGCTGTCCCGTCTGACTCGTTGGGACCCCATGGTCTGCAGCGCCCCCTGCCTTCACTGTCTCCTGGAGTTTGCTCAGACTCATGTCCATTTAGTGGGTGATGCCATCCAACTGTCTTATCCCCTGTTCCCCCCTCTCCTCCTGCCTTGAGTCTTTCCCCAAATCAGTCCTTTCCAGTAAGTCAGCACTTGGCCTCAGGTAGCCAAAGTACTGGAGTTTTAGTTTCAGTGTTAGTCCTTCCAGCGAACACTCGGTGTTGATTTCCTTTAGGGTTGACTGGTTTGATCTTGCTGTCCAAGAGACTCTCAAAATTCTTCTCCAACACCACAATTCAAAAGCATCAGCTCTTCAGCACTCAGCCTTCTTTATGATCCAACTCTCACATCCGTACAGGACTACTGGAAACAAAACAAAACAAAACATAGCTTTGACTGTACAGGCCTTTGTCAGCAAATTGACGTCTCTGCCTTTTAATACACTCTAGTATATTATATAGTATTTTATATATATATATATACTACATAAACAATATATATATATAGTATAGCATATAGTAAATATGGGCTTCCCTAGTGGCTCAGATAGTAAAGAATCCACCTGCAATACAGGAGACCCAGGTTGCATCCCTGGTTTGGAAAGATCCCTTGAGGAAGGGAATGGCTACCCACTCCAATTTTCTTGCCTAAGAAATCCCACGGACAGAGGATCTAGGTGAGCTACAGTCCATGAGATCATAAAGTCGGACACAACTGAGCGACCAAGTACACATATACTCTCTAGGGTAGCCATATCCGTAGTTTGCAAAGTGAATTTCTGGAGTAAGATTTTAGATTAAAACAGAATATTAAGGATTTCTGTTTGGACATGATAGAAAGTAAGACTGTGATAATTAGAAATAAATTTTACTATTTCTTTTTTCTACTGCAGTTTTGTCATTAATGAGCCAGCATGACTTTTTAAAAAAATCTATCACTCATCTTTTCCTTAGTATCTTGTTTTTGTTTCTTCCCATAAATTTGACATTTTCTTTAAAATCTTGGTAAAATCTTTGTTACACTGACTTTATCCTGATTCATCATCAAATTCTGCTTTTCGAATCCTCTTATTTGGAGATGAAATTGATGTGTCCAAATCTTTCACTTTGTTTTCATTCAAAAGCCTGGTATGGAATACATAGGACTGCATGTTGGGAGATCTTGTTCACCTAAATTCAAAGCAATTTTTTGGATAGCAGAGTGTAGTTAGGTCTTGGGTACAATTGCTTTTTGGTTAGTGTTTTCTCTTTTCAGCTTTGTTTTTGGTTTGGTCTGTGTCTATGTGTGGACACATGTGTGTGTGTGTGTGTGTGTGTGTGTGTGTGTGTTTCCACAACAAGCTCTGAAATGTTTAAGGCTTATCGCCTTCAGCTTCTAAATCAAATTAGTTCAGTATTGTAGTCTCAGTTCCTTTTGTCTCTAACAACTGCTCACCCAAAACCTGGTTCATGGGGTCAGATGCACACCCGTCACACTTGTCTCTGAAGTCTCGATGGCCCCACTCCCCAGCTGTGACATGTGACAGGCCGGGGGGTTACTCACTTTGGGCCCATCAGCAGCCAGCTTGCATGCCAGTCCTTCCAGGCTCTGCCCTCCAAAAACACCAGCACCAGCCTTAGGTTTAAGATCACCTGAAGAGAGAGAGGGGCTCCAGGGATGGAGCAGGTGGGATGGTTCCCAGAGAAATGGGGAACCTCAGGAATGGGGATGTTAGGATAGCATAAAATAATTTTTTTGACAGGGAGGCATCTTGTAGTAAAGATTACTAGCTACTTGGCACACCACAAACTTTTCTAAACTACGTAAATTTATCTTGGACTGTGATCCATTTGTGATGTCACAGAGAATAAATGTATCTGGCAGGAACGTTTTACTGAAGTTGTTTTCCCTGGACTAAGCCTTATCTTGTCTTTGAAGCACTTCCCAATGGCTTTCCTCTGAACATGGTGCATTTCAGAGTAAGGTTTAGGGAAGGGACCAGGCTTTAACCATCGTTTGTATCTATGACACCTGGCACAATAACTAGGGAATTCAAGTAAAGACCACATTTATTCTGGACACTCATCATGTGCAAGACAGTGAGTACCTCGGAGGGACTTGTGGACTGGCTGTAATACTACTAAACTGTTCATCAGACATGAACACATGAAGTGGGAGGGGTAGCCTTGCTTTGTCCTTTTCATTTTTCATTATGTTGATGGAGACCACATGTCTTCTTTAGGTGATGTTTTTCCGGGTGGTTAGTAATGACTGCCATTATCGTCTGTGATAGGGCAGTGCTCAGATAGCAGCCCTCTGTGTGTAATCAGATGAACCAGATATTATGCTTGGCTTTGTTTATGGAAAAAAAAAGACTTGATGAAATTGTGGTTTGAGGCCTGTTAGCAAAAAGGATCAGTGGTTTCTTGGAATGACAATTTGAATTTTTGAGAAAAACAGAAGAAAGTGTCTCCCTATGGGATTGAATTGGTCTGTGTCATTGCTTCCCCGGCTGAAATCTGGGGATTCTATCAGAAAAGTCACTGGAATCAGAAATGACCCTGTAAAAGAACATTAAGCAATGCCAAGGAGAAGACAAAGATGACGATAACACCATTAACTCAACCCCAAGGGAGCACCATGTTAAGCGCTTTAAAAGTATCATCATACTGAATTTTCTCAACCCTGTGTCCTCATCCTCATTTCATGGATGGAGAAATTGAGAACTAGAGAAATTAAGATACTTACTCAAGGGCATTCGTGGGGACATCAGGATTCAAATCAGCCTGACCCTAGGGCTGTGCTCCTAAAGCCACATTGCTGCACATTATACATAAAATCTTGTATTAATCGCACCCCCAAATGCATTCCATTAAGAAATAAACAAGTGGGGGAGGCAAGGAGTGGGAGATTGGGAATGGCATATGAAAACTATTATATATAGAGTGAGTAAACAACGAAGTCCTGCTGTATACTGGGATATACCAAAATGGAAAATGATATAAAAATAAACAATGTATATATTACTATATGTATAATTGAGTCACTTTGCTTTACAGCAGGAATTAATACAGCATTGTAAGCCACCTACACTTCAATAAAAAGAAAAGAAAGAAAAAAGTGACACTGCTTATAATGTGTGTGTATTATTAAAATTTATTAAATATTAATAAAAATTACATTATTCTTATTATTTATCTGGAAAACTTCATTGCATTAATTTGCTAGAAGACTAAAATGAAACTTGGCATTTTCTTAGCATGTGTGTGTGATGCTACGGTAAGTGTTAGGATGTCTTTGGAACAACATTTAATTAGCAAGGTCTTTTTTTTTTTATTGATGTGTGCTATTAAGTAATTATTTTTCTCCCGTTTTGGGTATATTCCATATTTGATCTTCGACTGCTTTCAGGAAGTGACACAATATAATACTTAATTCCATCTTTATTCCACTTCATTCCAAAACCAAAAACCAAAAAGAAATGCAAAGCCCTTCTTTTATCCTGTGAGAAAAGCCGATAAAAGGAGAGAATCACCCAAGGCAATTTTTTTCAAAATTGGCAGGAAATTTTGTTGATAAAACTATGGAAACCAACTTGAGATTTACACACAAGGATTTCTAAACTTGGTTTTCTAATGCATTCTCACTCCAGAATTCACTGAACCCCACACGGCAAGCTTGCAGTGAATATTTGTTTTGGAATATCATGACGATGACAGGCAAGAAGGTTCCACGTAGGGTATTAAGATTCACACACCCACACGGTTCATCCCTTTAAAGTATAAAATGTAAGTGGTTTTTAGGATATGCAGAGTTGTACAACCATCATGACTATGTAAATCTATAGCATTCTTTTCATTCCAAAAGGAAACCTCATACACACTTGCGCTCACTCCCCACCCCTCCCGCCACCGCCGATGCCCTAGGCCACCTCTCATCTAGTTTCTCTCTGTTTAGGGATTTGCTTGTAATGGCCATTCATTAACCAGATAAATGGAATTATGCAATGTGTGGCCTTTGGGGTCTGGTTTCTTTTACTTGACAGACTGTCTTCAAGGCCCACCTGTGGTGCAGCATGATTAGTGTTTACGTGATTCCTTTCTGTTGCCAAATTATATTCCACTGTATGGATAGATATTTTATTGGTCTGTTAGTTAACTGATGTATGTTTGGGTCATACATATTTTTCATACTAAAAATCTGAAGATAGGAGCAAGAAGGCAATCCAGGCTAATCTGCAACTGGAAGATAATACCACTCTTGCCTTTGCTTGTAAAAAGAATATACCTTTAGAAAGAAAAACCCTGACTTCCATTATTTAGGCAAAAGAGAATGGAAGAATTTGTTTTCTTATGGAAATGGATTCACAAGTTAGTTTTGTTTTTCCTTCCTTTGCCTGACGTTTGATAGTATAAATTCATTGGTTGTAAACCACACCCAGCAAAAAATCCACATTAACTCAATATAAGACGAAATACCTCTTTTAATTGTTATGCACCAAATTAAGCCTGAAAATAATCAATGTAGTATTATGAAATAAAGAGTAGAAATTAGCATTATGTTTCCCTCATTGTCTTCGTTGGATTTTTCCCAGATAACCCAATAGGAAACATAAATTTCAATTTATGTGAATTTCGTGATCTGATACTTTAAGTGGGTGCTTAGCGAGTGGCAATAGAAGAAAGAGTTCTAGGCTACAATTACTTACTGCAAATCACAAGCTTCTAAAAATACTGCTTGCTAATTGTGTGCCAAAGAGCTTGAGTAAAACAGTGTGGAGTGGTGGTGAAGCTTTGCTCCTCTCGTTACTTGCTTCTGCAGCACAGAGTGCACGCGCAGTGACCTGCGTGGTTATGAGGTCTCGCAGAGCACACACGGGTCCTGCGTGTTTGGGAAACCCCAGCATGAAGGGGGAGAAGCAGGCCCGAGGGCTTACTGGGCGATTGCGCCCAGAGGACCTCATCGTCCAGACTTCTAGCCCTGCTCTGATCATTTCCAGTTTACAAACCAGGACATGGATTCTTTTCCTTTTGACCCCAACCCCCAGTCCTCTTGGTTTCTTCCACCCACCCGCCTCCTTTCCTTAAGAAGCCCTTGTCATTCTCTTTGCTGTGACAGTCCCTCCCTCATCCCTTGCCCCCTCAATGCCCCAGCCCCCAAAGTACTGTCCGTACACCCCTCCTGCTTTACCGTTTTTTATTAAATTGTCTGTCTCTTTAAGGAACCAAGAGATAAGCTGTTTGAAGTGATTCCCAAGGAGAGTGAATGAGCCCTGGTACCTCTGACTTCGCTCTAAGGAAGGAGATGGAGTGGGAAGTGCTTCTGAGCTCCGGTGATTCTTTAATTGGTGGAACACCAAGGTGGAGAGGGCAAAAGGACTTTGTGGGGAAGATACCACTAATTTCTCACACTTGCCAAAGAGAAAGGAGGGGAAGCGAGAGGCCACGCCCCAGCTTCTGTGCTGACGGAAGGAGCTGACGGCTGCCCCAGGTCTAAGTGCATCCCCACCAAGGGCGAACCCCGCCAGGGACCGCTCCGTCCCCAGCCTCACCTGACAGCAGACCTCACAGTGTCCTCCTGGACCTGATGCAGCTTGCTTCTCCACGTTTGATTTGATTTGCTTTCCATTCTACAAGCATGTCTGCAGGGCGTCTTTATCACAGCTCCGTAAGCAGGGACATTAAGAGCAATTAGCGTTCACGCAGATGGTGAGAGCTGAAACCAGCCCTCATGCTGAAGGGCCTGCGCTGGGAAGTCAAGAGCCTTGCCCTCCAGACCTTTGGGTGCTCAGCGAAACCCCATCATGAGAGACCTGTGGTTAGAGGAGGAGACACCCCCACACACCCAATCCGCTGCTGGAGTCTGGGCTCCAGGGGAGCCCAGACTCCAGCTTCCAATGATACTCATCCCGCTTTCCTCTCACCTGGCTCATCTTAAGAGGGCTTGGCTGTCTTTGAACTGTCTCCAGTTTGTTTAGCTGCTCATCAGTTAAGTGACAATCATGATGAGCTGAGTGATCATGTTAAAATGTACAGATTTACATTGCCTGGAGCTTAGGTTTGTAATTGTTCTTCACAGTTCTCTTTCTCTCTTTTTTTTAACATGTCCACAGAAATCACTTTCTGTCCTCAGAGAAGAGCTGTAGCACTTTTATTTTACTGATAATGAAACTGAGGCTTAGGGAGTTTATAATGACCTGTACAGTGGATATCAACACAGAGGCTTCTGATGTCATCTCCTGCAAGTCTTCTCGCTCACTGATTCTCCCAGCCGCCACCCCCTAGCCTGTTCCGGAGCAGGGTCATCGCTTGTGACCTCTCAGGTTCTCTGCTTTGTCAGGTACAGGAACTCCTGTTTTGCACCAGCAGAGACTACATGCTCCCCCCTACCCTGCCCCGACATCTGGAGTCCCTGACCTCTCAAGCCACTCCTGCACTCGTGGAGCAAGAGGCTGCAGTAACCAAGCATCTGGGTTCCTTCCCAAGGTGTTACTTAACTGTGTTGCCTGGTAAACTCTGTCCACTCTGACAGATAGTGAAAGTTTCCAAAAACTTTCATCCCTGCCTTATACAGACCAGCCTCTGCCCCATCCCCAGCCCCAGGACATTATTATCAGAGCCCAGACATTGCTCTGTTCCTCCTCTACATGGTGCTTTAAAAACGTTTCCCTTCGGGCTGCATTTCTTGGCATAGACTTTGTCCCTCCTCCATTCTGATTGTTTATACATCAGGCCCAAACCAAATAAACACACAGCATGAAAAAGCAAATGGGGCAAGAGAAAAAAGTTTCGGAAATAACATCAAGAATGTCTTTCAGGGACTTCCTGGTGGTCCAGTGGTTCAGAATCTGCCTGCCAGTGCAGGGGACTTGGGTTCGATCCCTGGTCCAGGAAGCTTCCACGTGCCGCAGGGCAGCTAACCCTGTGTGCCACCCTTCTGAGCCAGCACTGTAGAGCTGGTGCTGTGCAACAAAGAGAAGCCGCCACATTGAGAAACCTGAGCACCCCAATGAAGCGTAGCCCCACTCAGCAACTAGAGGAAGTCCATGCACAGCAGTCAGAATAAATACATAAGAAACATTTTGCAGAGCACAGAACCTTCCTTGGGTCATTCAAGACTTCCCAGGTAACCTGGGCCGTGAAGGTGACTCTTTTAAGAGTTCTCTGTGATCGCCATTGTCCAAGTCCAGACTGGGATCCAAGGGTTTACTCCAGCATTTCTTTCTGTCTGTACTTCATCATTTGTTCTTTGTACCATGTCTGGCTTGGGAGCTCGGTAAAGATACTGGTCAGAATAACATTGAAAGAAGTGACAAGATCCCTGTGAGGGTGATGTCTCTCCCACAATTAAATGTAAGAGGGTCATAGTGTCAGATCATGTGCCATCAATTTTCCCTGTTACTGTGCTTAGTCGCTCAGTCGTGTCTCACTCTTTGCACCCCCATGGACTATAGTCCATCAGGATTCTCTTTCCGTGGAAATTCTCCAGACAAGAATACTGGAGTGGGTTGCCCTGCTCTCCTCCAGGGGGTCGTCCTGACCCAGGAATTGAACCAGGGTCTCCTGCATTGCAGGGGGGTTCTTCACCAGCTGAGCTCCCAGGGAAGCCCCTGATCATACATAGCTCACTTATTTCAGTAGTTTTTCATTTTTCACTTTTCACACCTTCTTTTACTGAAAACATTTCCCTTAAAAGTTTTTTCCACATTATGTTCCTTTTCTTGATAACAAATTTGTAACAGAATACAGTCTTATTCAACCTCTAGTAAATATAAGTAGATCTCTAATCCCTGTCATTAGATCTTTTAAAATTATGGTTGATTTTCAGCAGCATTCAGTACACTTGAAGTTTCTGGATAAGTTATCTGGAATAGGTGAGATATCATCATATGCAACAAGTAAAACACAAGAATTTTTCAGAACACAGTGTCATTCTTCAAACACTTTATTAAAATTGCATCATATTTACCTATTAAAATATTTACATTTTATGATAGTTATCCATCTGTTGCTTCAGTGGTATACGGCAGTGAAAAAATTGAAAGAAATGAGCTTTTAAAAATTTTAATCTCTTGGCATATCTTCTCATTGTCCTTGAGTTGCCAAAAATATAAGGTTACTGAATACTATCACTTCTAGAAATATTTCATGTCAAAACAGGGCACACATAAAGTGAAAACAGTTCTATACAGTGAGAGAAGCATTATAGCAATAAAAATAATTGAGGGATTTGACTGTTAAAAATGTCTCATTAAGTCATTATACATCTTTTGTTCATTCGAGCTTCTTGAAGCCAGACTTAATTTACTGATGGTCTGTCAACAATTAATTCTGAGGCTTGACGTCTAGAGACAGCCCCTGGAGCTCTCTGGTTGGAATCTAAACCTGCAAATGTGTGGTGCTCTCTGATGTCAGTGGTTGTAGCTGAACGAGTGGGCCCGAGACAGGGAGGCAGTGCCCCTTAAGTCCTCTCCACTGGGAATGGAGTCGGCCTTCACGCAGGAAAAGTGGAACAGCAGAAAGAGATGGCCTTCAGTCTCAGGGAGCATCCCTAAGCTGCTCCTGGCCTCTCACCGCTGTAATGGTTTGTTCCAAGGGAGGCCAAGTGATAGCTCTGAGCATGCACTCAGAAAGATGGCAGCATCCCAGTGGGTGAAGGTTCCAGAGCAGCGTCTTTGACAGCAGAGTCAGACGCTCTGGGACGGGTCCATACCTCGGGATTCCAGTCTCATCGGAGAGAGAAACTTCAGAGGTGCTGACTTTACAGCAGCTGAGAAGTTGTGTTCAAATAAGAATTCAAAGACTGTGTATATTCATGCAGGCAAGAATACTGGAGTGGGTTGCCATTTCCTTCCCCAAAGGATCTTCCCAACCCGGGGGTCGAACCCGGATCTCCTGCACTGCAGGCAGAATCTTTACTGATGGGCTACCAGGGAAGCCCTACATGTTTGTGAAGTATTGAGCACATTATTTATCTCTGCTTATATTTATTTTTTGTAATTAATATTGCTTAGGAATAGTTTACATACAAGAAATGCACTACAATTCAATGATATTACGAAGAGTTTTTAAGTACTTTAATTATATTTAGCTGTTTTAGTTGAAAACACCCATTTTTTTCACTATGAATACTGCTTTATTCTCTGTGGATTATTTTATTTTACACTGAAGTATAGTTTATTTACGATTTTATGTTAGCTTCAGGTGTACAGCAAAGTGATTCAGTTTTACATCTATGTATATCCACTTTTTTTTCAGATCCTTTTTCCATATAGGTCATTACAAAATATTGACTAGAGTTCCCTGTCCTGTACAGTAGTCGTTGTTCATGGTCTATTTTATATATAGTAGTGTGTGTATGTTAATCTCCAAGTCCTAATTTATCCTTCCCCACATATTTCCCCCTTTGGTAAACATAAGTTTGAAAAACAACTTTCTTTGGTTCAACTTCAGTGCTGAAGGAAAAATGAAAAACAGCTAAACCCGGTAGTAAGTTGACAGTATCTGATTCAGTAACTGATTTAGTTTTAATTTCAAGAGTTACTAAAGAGTTAAAGAGTACAAGATTAAATTTGTAACATGGGATTTCAAAATTTAGCTGGAATATCTTGCAAAAGTGGGAAAGAATTCTTCTTCTATGGAATCTTTTTGTTGCACAGACATACATAGCCACACTCTTATGCTCAATAGTATAATTTCATCATATTCATATTTACAGTTGTTTCTCTAAATTTTTGACCCCCTTCCAATTCTCTGTGCTTTAGTTCCTGTTTGTTCTTTGCCTTACCTTCCTGTTTAACTATGTTTCATGAACTAGGCTTGTGGACAAAGCATAAGTAAAATAGCTTGTCATACATAGTTGCATTGAATCAACTTTAACAATGTAAAAAGTTTTGTTTTAGCAATAACCAGGGCATCTTCCTGTTGCCAAAAGTGCCTAACAGCCTGATAGCTTAGATTTCTTAGGCCAGTGATTCCCAACCTTTGGGGCGCTAGGGACCAGTTTTGTGGAAGGCAGCTGCTCACCTCCTTCTGTATATGTGCCCAGTTCTTAAGAGGTCATAAAAAGAAACAGCCCAGGGCCCAGGGGCTGGGGACCCCTGTCTTAAGCCCCAATAGTAGAAGTGTATTATTATTATTACTACTGTTATTTTTATTCTGCAGTTCTTTTCATCTTTGGACTCATAAGGAAAATGTCAATGTTCAGTATATATGAAGCATCATTTAGAGTACTGTACCTGAGTTACATATAAGTAGGCTTCAAAGAGTGAAAATTGCATTTACATTTATCCCTTATTTTTCCTTAGAAACAGATTAACAATTGTCATATATCAGATAATGCTCAAAAACATTCAAAATTATTAGCTGTTCTATCACTGATACAAGTCCAAACTAATAACAGGCAGCAACTTGGCTTTGATTCTTCGCATAGGTTCTTAGAAGCTTGAACTCAAATTTAGAAAGATCAGTGAATTCAGAATTAGTACAGATTCAGAACATTTGACATACTATGTCTGAACTGAATATTTATTCCTTTTACCTGTCTCCCTGTTTGCCTCAGACCAGTGTCAATCATATGGTTTCTCTCCATAGTTTCAGTAAAGAGGTTTCAGGTTGGATTGTCTAGGTCTCTCTTTGCAAGTACTGTTTAGAAGCCAATGTCCAAAACCTGTGATTTATGTAATATTTGTGAACAAAACTCCCAATGTCTTTGGAATGATCCAAATGAAAGAGGGGCTTGTGCTGAGCGATTTGCCAGCTTGAGACCTGCCTTTCACTATTGCTCTGCAGTTGACCCTTCAGTCTTACTTTGCATCACCAGATGAACATAAGGTTTCCTTTCAAGTGAGGTTGCTAAGGGCAACGGGTACTGACGCCAAAAGATGAACACTCTACCTCCTTAGTATAAAGCCTACTTTGTGAGCTAAATAAAGAACCAAATTGCAGGGAAAGCAGTCGCATAAATGTGAAATATGAGGAAAGGAATATAATCAGGAATTTGAGAGATGTGAACATCAGAAAGAGAAATCCTGTCAGTGCTTTCTTATTCTCTTCCTGGCATTTTGGACAGATGTCCTCTCTCCTGGGCACTCTGCATTCTTTCCCTCGTAGCAGAAAATCTGCATCCTTTCCTGGATCAAGACTTCTGTTTGTAACATAAATGTATGTCATTGGTTCTTAGTGGAGTTTTTTTTTTTTAAATGCAAATGAGCTTCTGATGGAATCGCATCGGGTGGTATTTATCAACTTTTAATTTTGTGTCTTCGAGCACAAATAGCTGTACCATCACTGTTGCTTTATGTTATTTGGAAATTTTTTTCCTGAGCATACTGGTTTAATGAGAAAGGCTTCACGGGATGTGTTATAGCAGCATTCATAATTTCTTTGGCCAGATTATGTTTCTTGAATATAACCATTGCTATGATTCTAAAAAAAAAATCTGAAAGCGACTTCTTCATTGTATCCTAGGCCTTGCTAGTCCCAAAGGGTGAGCTTGTTACTACCGTATTGGCATCTGCTCCATGCTAGGAGTCGCAAACGCCTAGGAAAATGACAAAGAATCAAGAAATGACAGATTAGTATACTGTGAGCCATAATCAGGCGTGAACTAGATGCTGTAAGAATGCAGAAGACACAAAAGAACTAACTGTTCACTAGGTCACACTGAGCTTGTGGCCCTGGGAGAGCATCTGCCTGCTGCACGGTCACTTCCTTGATCATCAAGGCTCATCCAACTGGTCTATTCATTTATCTGCCCATCTCTCTCCTTCCTCTCCACTTCTGGAACCAAACTGTTGGTTAAAGGAGATAACTAGGGAAGATTCTTCCTCCCAGAGAGGAGAGTCTAGAATTTGGGTTCCTTGACCCAGTACTCTGCTGATACATTCTATATGAGCATGGATGTTGCTGACATTTTCTAACAGATGAAGAAGGGAAAGGGCTCTGTAGGGACCACCAGAAACGGCCTCTGTGTTCTAAAACAGTCCTAATTTTAAATGAATCTTTTTACCTGGGAAAGAACTTGTTTATGTCCTGATGGCATTGGTCCTAGAAATACGGTCAGTATAGCAAAAATTCAGAGCAATGAAGGAGCACTGCTTCAGTGTGCAAAAGGTTTCCGGTGAGGAGCGGTCAAGAGTGGAACTAGAAAGTTATGTAAGGACACACTGTAGAGGCTTTGTCTGCCAGACTGGGATACTTGGACTTTGTCCACCAGGCAGAGGAGTCATCACATCGTTTAAAAGAAGAGGTGTGATTATTTTTTAAAGGAATAATTCTAGTAGCAAGATGGAGAATGTATCAAGTTTGGGTTGTTATGAGACAGGCTGACTTGAATGGTTGCTGACTTAGAGATAATAAAGGTGTGGTGGGGACGACTGATTGTTGAGGCTGCCGGATGCCACCAAGGAACCCAGCAGGATGAAAACTGCAAAGGTTATAGTATATTTGGCCACTGAAAGTCATTTGAACCTTAGGGCCATTTGGGTTCAATTCATAAAGTCTCATTTTTTAGGAAAAGACCCTGTTCCCTGTAAGCTCAGTCATATCTGACTCTTTGCAACCCCTTGGACTGTGGCCCATCAGGCTCCTCTGTCCATGGAGTTTTCCAGGCAAGAATACTGGAGTGAGTTGCCATTTCTTCCTCCAGGGTATCTTCCCAACCCAGGGATCTAGCCCTGCATCTCCTGCATTGGCAAGCTGATTATCACTGAGCCACTTGGGAAGCCCCTGGAGATCCTGTTAGTAACGGAGAAAAGGATTTTCTGAGAAAGGGATTTTCTAGGGGGCAAGAGAAGGGACCTAATGGAGTTAAAATTTTTCTTTGGAGGAAAGAAGGAAGGATTCCAGGAAAATGAAACTAACTTGATGACTATCAAGGAAATAAATCCACATTATAGAATTACAGGGCTGACCATCCATCACTGATGTTTACACTGCACACCATGGCCAGAACTCCACGCAACATATTTCCAAGCGCTGCATCTTTTAATAGCTTATATGGAATCCAAATTCTGAGCTAATGAACTGGGATATTAAAACTAGCGCCCTAAGGTTTGATTTAGAGAGAGATATTTATATTCACTGTTCCTAAGGCTTTTCTTTCAACCTTTCTTAAAACCACAGTTATTTCACAGTTGGTCCTCAATATTTCAGACATCAGCTGGCGGGACCCAGGCCCCTGATATCCCAGGCAGCCTCTTGGGGACCATGTGGATGTCTCTACCTGGGGCCTGAATATTGGCATCAGGATTGGCAGTACCTGTAACCTTCAAATGCTCCTGTTCTTGCTGGTAATGATGTTCAATGAGGAGAGAATGAAGATACAAGGATTAGCCAGCGCTTTTCTGCAGTGCTGGGGGGCAACTCTTATACTCTGCCTGTGCTGGATCCTGTATACTCGATGCTTTACTGGATCACAACCAAAGATGTCCCTTACAGTAGTGTTATTTACAGTTCTCTGATTTAAGAAAACCTGGCATATTAAAGCATAAGCTTAAAATAGAAGGATGCCAGAATTTATAGTTATAAATATTCTTGCATAGGGACATTCATGATATCTTGAATATAATTCCATACACTGACCTTATTTTCATTGCTTCAGGAATACATCTATCGCATAAGGAAGAAAGGCACATCCATAGTTTGGAAGGTAGTAGTTTTAGCCCTAAGCAATGATTGACACTTCAGTGCACACATTAGTAACTATGGTGATAAAGTCCATTGACCAGGAGGATAACTGGGTTTCCAGGGCCCCTTCCAAAGCCTCAGCGTTGCAGTTGATCATGGTTTTATCCATTTTCATGTCTTGTCGTCTTCATCCCTTTGAAGCTGATGGAGTATTTTCTTTAACCCATTCTGCAAAATCAATTGATCATTAAGGCAAGCAGGATTTAGTTTGTAGTTTTATTCCATTCAAGGACCACTGATTGACGTTTTCCTTGTGAAACAGTATTTCAGAGTATTGATTCAGCAGCTCTGTAAGAATAGTTTTTATCCGCCACTCGAACTATTCGCTCATTTCCTACTTCTTGCAACAATGCATCTGTGGGTGCTATTCAAAATGAGAAGGGAGCTAGTGGGATGCAGGGGTGAAGAGGAAGGGTCACGTAGAGGTGTCAGAGAATCCTGTGTAACTCATGGTGGGTCACAGCTGTGTTTATTTCAGCAGCTTCTGCTGCCGAAATTTGAAATACAAATTCTAGGCTTTTTCCTGGAAGAACATTTTTCTCTAAACTATATGCAAAAAAGGCAGGTGAGGGTAGCAAAGAAAACTGTAATCCAAGATGCATTTCAGAATTGGAAAATTTAGAGGAAGTTGGGAAGAGAAAAAATTTTTGCTCTAGTCTTTGTGGCATGAAATATTATTTATCAGGTGACTGTGTCAGATTGCAACTAATGATGTGTGAAAATAAGATTGGGAAAACGGTACAAACTGTTGCTTAGAGATTTGCAAACTGCTCTAGTGGCCAAACAGGCATTGAAACATTTCCTTTATCTGTGACAGCTGCACTCTTCTCTTGACCTCTAAAATTAATGATGTAGGTCACATTTTTTCTTACTCTGAGAGTTAAATTATCCTACTTAGCTACCTGTATCATCAAGGTCATTAGAGAATTGCCAAAACCCTGACTTCATGGTGAGCTGGATAATTATTGCACTTGAAAAAGAAACAATGGGTTCTATTAACCTAGAGAATTTACAATTTGAAGAGTTTAAGGTTTATTTAATATAAGAATTCTTTAACCACATAAATTTCATTCTTAACCACTTAGCTTGGTTTATACTGAGAGATGAAATGACTAATTTGAACTTAGGCTAATTTGAAAATTTAATATAGAGTAGACTTAAATACTCTCATGCAGAAATGCTCCTTATTACCTACACCGTTAGGTTAAAGTTCCTTGAGCAAAATAGTTGACATTTTTGAATCTGTGTTTCGAGCACTGTACTTAAAACTGTGCATCATCCCTGACTTTTCATGCATTATTGATTATTCCCTGTTCTGCTTATTCATCTGTAAAATGGAGGTAATAACTAGACTCATCTCAAGGGCTTGTTTGAGAATTCAGTAAGGTCATTTACATAAAGCACTTATAACAGCAGAGTAAGCCTTCAATAAATGTTAGAAACTAAAGTCAGCTATTTCACTAACCAAAACAGCCATAATAAGCATCATTATTATTGACACTTTTGAATATTCTGGTCATTCACACAAGGAGCTGGCAAAGCTGAGAGACAAGCGCAGCTCTGTGTGGTTTCCGAGTCCAGCCCCTTCCCTGCATTCACCGAGCTAACCCAGAATTGAGTAACCTCATCACCATCATCTTCGTCTTTGTTCTGCTCAGATCCATTCACCTCTCTTTTGTTCAAGTTTTTGTTTTTCTTATTTTTTTTTAAAGTTATTTGTCAGATTTAGTTAGAGTTTCTACTTTTAGAAGACAATACCTAATGCTGTGGTTCTGAACCACAGTTTTGTCCCATGTAATTTCACTCATTTCAGTAAAATAGTGCAGTAAAGAACTAAAATTTACAAAGCCCTAACTTCAGACCTTCTGAAATAAACTCAAAAAATACTATATTAGGCTCCCTCTTTTTCCATTTCTGAATAGCAAATACCAAATATTGTGATATCAGCAAATAAATCACTATCCAAGAATTAATTTAACATGTGGCAGTTTTATAAATAGACAATATTATAAATTCTGTAGTTGAGAATTATTTTGTGTCTCATGTATATGGAAGGAAAAAAGAGTCTTATGGACTGGGTTTTTGTTACACTAAATAAGCTCTAGGTTATAACTATACATCAGTATTAAGACTGTTAAATTATGTTAAATTCCTTCCACATTAGATGTTATAGAATAATTTAAAACATTACAATTAAAGACTCATTAAAAGCAAATACAGTATTTTTCCTTGGCTGCTCTTCTTCATCTGTAGAACACTCTTCCAGAGAAAAGCCAATATTCACAAACTAATGCCTTTTCAATGAAGATACATTATGAGGGTGAGAATGGGGTTGAGCGAAGATAAAATGCTAGAATCTGTGTAGCAATGTGAAGCACTGCTTGGACAATTTTGCTTTAGACGCCAAATGCAATCATCGGATCATATGGCTCAAGGGAAATAAAGGTGGGCATTCCTGAATGGTTGGCCAGGCTTATGGAAATACAGACTTTTTTTTTTTTAAGGAGTGCATAACAGGGTTTAAACACAGGTAGTTTTGCAAGTGATAAAAAAATATTAAATTCTTGGAATGTTGCAAAAAATAACCATGGTTGACAAAGAGAAAGGTACTTTTCTGAATTTCAAGGGACAAAAGCTCCCTTTGTGTTATTCTACCCTCAGGAAATACTTTAAGACTCAGTCTCAGGAAGACTGCAACATCAGGTAAATTTGGCTGTCATGATCCCATGTCCCCAGCAAGCCACCTCTTCATGCAGAACAGTGGAAGTGATGGGCAAACAGCCTCCCATCGTCAGGACTTCATTGCAATTAAAAACAAAAAGTGATGACTTTATAATAAGATTTCACTGTGTAAAGCTTTACTTTGGCAGATCCAAGCGAAAAACAGTCATTCTTTTTATTTATTGTGGTTCCAAGTGTTCAATCTTTTCATCTCCTTAGAATCAGTCTTGACTCCCTAGTAGTCTTATTAGACTTACTATTACTTGCTAGTCTTTCTCCTCCTCTGTATCCTTGTGACCTCTGACCTGACGCAGATCAACCCTGCCCAGCCTGTCTCCAGCAGAGGATGGCTCCTCTTCCACTTGGACCCTTGCACAGCCACGGGGTGGTCTACTTAGAGCGAGATCTGGGGCTTCACCCACTGCTGGAGCCCTGCAATGACCCCACCCTGACCCTGACCCCAGGACCAGCAGACAGTGGACACGCACTGATGAGGACACACACAGACCACAGTCCCTGCGCATGGAGCCGCCACCTCCATCCTCTGTCTGCCAAGACCTGTGACTCCGAATGCGGGCTGTGTCCACCCTGCCCATCCTGCCTTCTGCCCAGGCTTCCCCTTCTCATCCTTCTCGTTCCTGACTCTTTGTTTTCCTTTGTAGAGGGTCACTCCTCCAGATGCAGGCTTGGCGGCCCTTGACGGTTTAGCGCCCTTCACGTTGTTTTGTCATGTCAATAAATCTGCCTCCCTCCATGGATTAACGTAGGGGATGAGAACAATGTCACATTACGCTAGCTAAACCAGAAGTGATAAAAACATCTAGTTAAACCGTTCCTTTAAAAATATTTCACTTGGCCAGAACCAAGGTCCACAGCCTTCATTTTCTGCAAGGAAGCCAGTTCAGTATAGAACTGGCAAGTTCAGGTGGCTTGGATGTGTGACGGTGTTTCATCATTGGCTCTGATAGTTTTTCAGCATTTTTTTTTTTTCCAATTAACCAGTTCCGTTTGTGATGTGTGTTTTAATTTGCAGCTAGATTTCAAGAATGTGCAGGGCCTTGCAAAGGAAGTGGCTCCCCAGACACAGGACATCTGATATATTTGCTGTTCATGTGAAAGTAGTAAAACTACTCATTCTGAGAGATTTTCTCTTAAAGTAAGGTTTTACAATAGGACAAATCCAATAAATGATTTAATTATGGCTATTTTCAGATACCAGTATTTTAAACCACAGTTTTGTGTGCCTTACAAAACGTGGCCAAGTCATACTATTCTAATGAAAATAAGTGAATCCTACCTTACTTCCCTCTGCATACAACTGCACATAACGTAAGGTGTTAATTGTGTTTGTAAAATTTTCTTGGTAGTTTCTATTCTGGGGAGCATCATATTTTTAGATATGTTTCCATCACATTATAATTAGTTTAGGGGGAAGATTAGTACCTATATTGATTTTTAATGTAGCCAACACAAATCTATCAAAAAATATTTCTTGTTATATTTGTAGAATGATTAAAATCAATGATTGTCTTCTAATACCCATAAAGTCCAAACTGAAGTATTGCAAATCTATTATTTGTCGTTTTTTCATTTTGTTTGATTGGAATATAGCTGACATACAATGTGATTTTAGTTTCAGGTGTACAATATAGTACAATATTTTAAGACATTATTTGTCTTAATACATCAGCAGTATGCATATTCTTCCATGTCTTTATAAATCACCCTGTTTCTCATTTCTCAGAGATGACCCATTAGGAAGTGTGTAGAGGGGTCTTTAAGAGATGCTCAGTCAATTATTTTAGGAAACTGCAATAATGACTTTCTTTGCTCAGTATGATATATTTAATAATTTCCAAAAAATAAAATCACGTATAGAATCATATATACCAATAGCAACTTTGTAATTTAAGCAAGT
>SJYC01109304.1:0-13211 GCA_006408675.1 Madoqua kirkii
AGTTCCTTGCTTAAATTAATTTAAGCATATTCCTTCCTAATAAAAGGAAACATAAGTATAAATTTTTCATATATTTCATTCTTGCTTTTGAAAAAGTTACTTATTTTTCTGAAAATAATTATTGTGAGTGATGAAAAAGTTACATTCATATAAAATGTTTTTCCTCTTTGCTCAGAATTATAATTTTTGTATCTGAAAATCGTTATAAACATGGAAAGCTGTTAATTGATCTTTATGTTTCTGACTTCCAACTCTATTCCTTTGCAAATCTTCTGATTTGGTGATGCGGTACAAGCATGCTGTTTCTTTGCCTTTTTTTCCCTTTACTCTGTTAAGTTTATTGCACTAGAGAGGATTACAATGCCACTGCAATACATACAGAAGTTATTTACAGGGAAAATGTTACAGTTGTCAGCTTCGTTATGCCCTTCAGCTCAAAAACAAAGAGAACCTTCCACTGCCTACAGAATGTCTGAGTGGTTTCAGGTTATTTCTGACTTGACTGTTTCTTGGTGTCTGGCTCCAAGATGAACTAAACTGGTCAGCGTTTCTCCAGTGATTTCTGCTCTTTTCTGTCTTTCTGCTTTTGCTCCATCTATTTCTTCTACCCAATGTAATTTTCTCTGTTTTGAGTCCATTTAAACCCTATCCACATCCATTTTCTTGACCACATAGGTGGCGACTTTCTCGATCCTTGCACCCTGGGGTGTCCTAAATAACTAATTGTTCACCTCAGTTTTGATGGTTAAGTTGTAAGGCCATCTCCTAGATCATTAGAATTTGCCGTGTCCATCAGCCTTTAGTCAAGTTGAAACAGAAGCTAAGCTTGCCTGTGTCTTCATATTGAAGTTATTTACCACTTTTATCAGTGTTTGGTAAGAATGTATGGGGCAGACATACTTCACCAAGAGATAGATGGTAGAATCGCCTCCACAGACTAATAGAAACACCAGTATTTCTTCAAATACCTCTGAAGGCTTTGTATTTTCCTAAGAGTGTTTAAATTAAGTACAGTTTTAAAAGGCAAAGTGCTTTTAATTGTGCAGCTGTTCTTTAAAATATGCCTGCAGGTTTTAATGTCAAAGTATTTTTTAGATAAAGCAAAGCCAATAAAGAAAGGAAAATCTGTAAAACTAAATTTCTCCTCCTGCAGGATTCCATGGCCCCTTTAAAAAGTAAGAGGGTATTTTCAAAGCAATTATCATTTCTAATTTTTAACACAAAAAGAGCTGTCAGACTTTATGCCTTAATTACTTCAATTTGAGAGCTAATTTGTTATATTGTTACAATGTTGACAGGCTCAAATTCCGTGAAATAAATGATCAAAATAAGAAGCCTAGAATAAGGTAAAAAATTTATTCTTTTTTAATATTGCTGTTCTACTAAAAAAATAAGGATTAGTGTGGAGAAAGTTAAAAAACGGAATGGCAAACTATTAAAATGGAGTGTTAACATTTGAAGAAATTATTTTGCAGTAAGTATTTGACAAATGTTAATTGCGTAAAACGTTTGGTCAATTAGCCTTGGAATTTTGGTAAAATGAGGCAGCGTTAAACACTGCAAAATTAAATTTGATAGAATGCCACTCAAAGTGCAGTTGTATTTTCTTTTTAGAATGAGTTATTGGGTGGTTCAAAAAAGAAGCATCTTATTGGCCACTGTAAATCTGGCTATTATTAGCTTTACTCTCACCGAAGCAGAAGTGCTAAAATATGAGTACAAACTATGACATGGAAAGAATGCTTCCGTATACACTGAGAAATTTTGAAATTTTTAATATTTTAGAAAGCATCTTATTATAATTGAAATTTAAAAGATATTTGTTCTAAGGTAAGAATCAAAAAACACACAAATTCACTCATCCATAACACATTTCTGGGGTTTTTTCTTTGCTGGACACTGTGATAGACACTTGGGATGAAGGGATGAATCATAACTATTATTCCTCAGAAATGTGAAATACAGGGCATGTAAGAGACTTGTAACCAAACAAATACAACAGAAATAATAAATGTCATGTAGATGATTGTATGGAATGTAATACAGTCACTAGGACAATGATGCTATTTTTCTCATGGCCTTGTGGGGATAGTTCCAAAGTATTTATTTTATATCCTATAATATAACCATATATATGTGTTTCCCTATAACTGCAAAAATATGAGAATCTATGTGAATGTGTATGTGTGCATGGGTGTGTCTAAATACACATATTTGTGTTTTTTAATCAGTTTATGAATATAACACTATAACCACTTGTTCAGTACTTTTCCCCAGCCCAAAGCACTTCTTGATATTGGATTAAGTAGATAAGAATGCACATCAACTTTGTAGGCAATAGATACTCGTGTTTTAGTCAATTCCTCATATCACACACGCCCATAAATGGGTATGATGATAGCCTTGAAAGCATCAGGGTACCTTCATATGATGTCTAAATTAAAACCAGGACAAGAGGACTTCCCTGGTAGTCTGGTGGATAAGACTCTGCCTTGCAATGCAGAGGGCGTGGGTTCCATCCCTGGTCGGCAGCTAAGATCCCACATGCCGTGCAATGCAGCCAAAGGTTAGATAAATAAACACCTTAAAAAAAAAAGGCATAATTTAACCAAAAAAGGAGAATGTGATTATTGCAAATGTTCAGAAAAAGAACAAAATACTCTTTCTATAATAATCCGCACCATTATTGATGATTAAGTGTCATCTTTATCAGTTCCTTTCTTGTCAAAAGAACTGTGCTTAGAACCACATGTAATAATTTTCTGTGCTCATTCATATTCAAAAAGATGCAGACTCCCACACCAACACAATCATTCTACCTGTATGATTTTAAAGATATTTTAGGGAAAAGCTAACTTAGTTGTTTCTTGGCTTCCACTTTAGGGACAGAGATAAACTTTGTAGACCATGGGTTTGTGTGCTTGTAGGTACACCCACTTAGGCATGTGTACCAACTAGAGTTTCCAGCTAGGAATGTCAGTTAGCTACTTCATTAGTGGTTTTTAGATCTGTATGTATATTCACAAAGCCACCTGATTTTTGGAAAGTATTGACCATTCTATTGCGAAATGTGACCTTGGGAATCTGACAAATGTTGCCTATCTGACGATGGAACCAGTTTTGAAACATTTTTAAATATCAAGGCAGAAAGCTCTAACTAAATTAATGAGAATCAGCATCCATTTGTATTGATAATGGAATTGTTCTTATGTGTTTGTTCTTCCTTTCCCAGCCGGCATCATGTAGCCTTTGATTATATGTGTGTATGCCTGTGTACACATGTGTATGAATTTCATATTTTTAAATAAATAATGTTTATTGTTCAGTCACTCACTTGTGCCTGACTCTTTCTGACCTCATGGACGGAAGCATGCCAGGCTTCCCTGTCCATCACCAACTCCCCAAGCTTGTTCAAACCTATGTCCATTGAGTCAGTGATGCCATCCAGCCATCTCGTCTTCTGTTGTGCCCTTCTCCTCCTGCCTTCAGTCTTTCCCAGAATCAGAGTCTTCTCTAATGAGTCAGCTCTTCTCATCAGGTGGCCAAAGTATTAGAGCTTCAGCTTCAGCATCAGTCCTTCCAATTAATATTAAGAGTTGATTTCCTTTAGGATTGACTGGCTTGATCTCCTTGCACTCCAACGGACTCAAGAGTCTTCTCCAACATCACAGTTCAAAAGCATCAGTTCTTCAGCACTCATCCTTCATGGTCCAACTCTCACATCCATAAATGACTGCTGGAAAAAATCATAGTTTTGACTATGAGGACCTCTGTTGGCAAATTAACATCTCTACTTTTTAAAATGCTGTCTAGTTTGTCATAGCTTTTCTTCCAAGGAACTAGCGTTTTTTAATTCCGTGGCTGCAGTCACCATCTACAGTGATTTTGGAGCCTAAGACAATAATGTCTATCCCTGTTTCCATTGTTTCCCTGTCTATTTGCCATGAAGTGATGGGATCAGATGCCTGGATTTAGTAGGAAATGAAGTAAAGTTTTTATTTATCTTGAGCTCCAAAATCACTGCAGATGGTGACTGCGGCCATGAAATTAAAAGATGCTTACTCCTTGGAAGGAAAGTTATGACCAACCTAGATAGCATATTCAAAAGCAGAGACATTACTTTGCCAGCAAAGGTCTGTCTAGTCAAGACTATGATCTTTCCAGTGGTCTGGAAAAAAATTCCAGTGTATGGATATGAGAGTTGGACTGTGAAGAAAGCTGAGTGCCAAAGAATTGATGCTTTTGAACTGTGGTGTTGGAGAAGACTCTTGAGAGTCCCTTGGACTGCAAGGAGATCCAACCAGTCCATGCTAAAGGAAATCAGTCCTGGGTGTTCTTTGGAAGGAATGATGCTAAAGCTGAAACTTCAATACTTTGGCCATCACATGTGAAGAGTTGACTCATTGGAAAAGACTGATACTGGGAGGGATTGGGGGCAGGAGGAGAAAGGGACGACAGAGGATGAGATGCCTGGATAGCATCTCTGACTCAATGGATGTGAGTCTGAGTGAACTCCAGGAGTTGGTGATGGACAGGGAGGCCTGGCGTGCTGCAGTTCATGGGGTACTAAAGAGTTGGACATGACTGAGTGGCTGAACTGAACTGAAGTAAAGTTTGTATTCATCAACTGAAATGAATAAAATTTTAGAAAGCCAAAAATATCCCTTGACGTGAATTATAGCTAAGATAAAGTGCTTAAGAATGTTCAGTTTATTCCATGATCCTGAAATCTCCTGTGATTTAAATCTTCCATTAACCTGATAACAATTTATTTAAGACAGAATATAAGCAGATACAAATTATCATTTTTATATGAACATGTTTAATGGTGCAGCAACCATAGAACTCCTTAATAAAATCTGAATCAAAAAAATCTTTTCTTAATAGTTGTCCAGGGCAAGTGGACAGGGATTCATGGTTCACAATAATGTTTGGACATTTGCTTGATCAGCCAGGACAAAGTCTGATTCTTACCTTTTGCCAAACTCAGCTCCCAAATTGTAGTTCTTCCTTGTTTAAGATTCAGACCTCCCCCTCCATCTCTTTGATCAGTCTTAAGCTGCATCCTCAAACTGCTTAGCCAGGACTTGAGACCACTTTTGAGGAAAACACATCCCCTCTTCAAAATCTAGCCAAACTTTTTAAGAAACTGACCTCCTTTGTAACCAGAATTTCCATTTTCCCTCAATTGACATCCTGTCATATTTTGAAAGGAGCTGCCTTCTGTCAGCTCCCAGAGTATTCTCTCCACACTTTATTTCATTTATTTCTCTCACATTCATCTCACCTGGTTCTGCTTTAACCCCTTACAAATGTAGATGTTTTTCATGACACATAAAAAGCAATTCCCCAGTCATCAGAACCCATGCCCCAGGCATGCTTTCCAGAAATTTCCCCCACCTCTCTCCACCATGTTTGATGTCTCTTAAATCAATGAAATATTTATTGCCAATACACTCCATGTATACCTTAGTGATAAGTGTTTTCTGTTTTATAGAGACCACTCCAATAAAGTGGTCTCCATAGCGCAGACTCAGCTTTGTCAGAGAAGGAGTCATGTCTTTTTCCTCTTTTAATTCCCAGTAGGAGAAGGACATGGCAACCCACTCCAGTGTTCTTGCCTGGAGAATCCCAGGGACGGCGGAGCCTGGTGGGCTGCCATCTATGGAGTCGCACAGAGTCGGACACGACTTAAGCGACTTAGCAGCAGCAGAGCACAGAAACCTTATCAGGTATTCAGTGAATGCTCATGTATTGAGTAGATTACAAAAACCATTATGAAGTCAGTGGTTTTCAATCAGGAACACCAGAGGATGTTTGGTAATGTCTAAAGACATTTCTGGTTGTCACAATTAGGGAAAAGTCCTATAGCATCCTACCAACAGAAGCCAGGGATGCTACTAAACATCCTATAGTCCATGGGACAGCCCCACAACAAAGAATTATCCCACCTCCCAGTGTCAGTAGTGCTGAAGTTAAGAAATCCTCCTTAAGTAGATGTTCCATCTGACTGCAAATAATTAAGGATTTCATGTATTTCCTCAAAAGAAAAATCCTCTAGAGATTCAGTCACGACACAGTTATATGCAGTGCACCCTTTTCCTCCCACTGTTTATGGAAGATCAAACATGTACTCCAGAGATATCCCAAGATGATTTGGAAACTTAGTTCTTAAACACCTCATATGACTATCATGCAATAAAATCAGATAAACTGAATCTACATTATATTTATCAAAGCATAGTAGGAATCACCTTCATCCTTTGATAGTAACTTTAGTCTTCCTAAACTTACTCTTTGATCTTTGAACTTTTTGTTTTGCAGTGATTTTTATCCTTTTTTATTTCATTGAAATGTAATTGACATACAACACTATATTAGTTTCATTCTGTAACATAGTGATTTAGGATATTTTTATACAAGTTGACCACCACGATAAGTTTAATTACCATTTGTCACCATGCAGAATTATTGTAATATTACTGTGTTCCTTATGTTGTACATTACATCCTCGTTACTTATTTACCTTATAATTGAGAGTTTGTACCTCTTATTCCCTTTCACTCATTTCACCTGCCCACCCCTCACCGCCTCCCATTGCAAGCAACCAGAAGTTTGATCTCTGTGTCTGTGAGTCTGTTTCTTTTTTGTTTTGTTGTTAATCTGTTTTGATTTTTAGATTCCTCATGTAGGTGAAATCATACAGTATTTGTCTTTGTCTGACTTACTTCACTTAGCCCTCAAGGTTCATTCATGTTGTTACAAATGGGATGACTTCCTTTCTTTTTTTATGGCTGAATAATATTCCATGTGAATATATACCACACCTTCTTTATCTGTTCATCTATCAATGGACAGTTGATTTGCTTACATATCTTGGTTATAATAAATAATGCTGTGATGAACTCAAAAGTACATATATCTCTTCAAATTAGTGTATTCATTTTCTTCATATACATATCCATAGTAGAATTGGTGGATCACATGTTAGGCTATAAAACAAGTGTCAATAATTTTAAGAATATTCAAATTATATCTACCATCTTTTCCAACTACAATGGTATGAAATTTGAAATCAGTTGTAAGAAAATTGGGGGAAAATATCAAATGGGGAAATGATATGCTTACTAAACACCAATGGGTCACTGAAGAAATAAACAAGGAAATAAAAATACCTGGAGACAAATGAAAATAGATGCAAAAGTTTCCAAAATCTAATGGATACTGCAAAAGCAGTTCTAGGAGGCAAGTTCATAGCAATACAGACCTATAAAAACAGTCTCAAAGAGACAATCTGTATTTAAAGGAACTAGAAAAAGAAAAATAAAGTGTAAAGTTAGTAGAAAGAAGGAAATAATAAACATCAGAGTAGAGACCAATGAAATAGAGGCTGAAAAATTAATAGAAAAGATAAAGGAAACTAAAAGCATGTTCTTTGAAAAGAGAAACAAAATTGAAAAACCTTTAGCCAGACTCATCTAGGAAAAAAGAGGACCCAAAACAGTAAAATCAGGTATAAAAGAGGAGACATTATAATCGATACCACAGAAATAAAAAGAATAAGAGACTACTATGAAAAATTATATGCCAACAAATTAGACAATCTAGAAGAAATGGACAAGTTTCAACACATACATACAATCTTCTGTGACTGAATCATGAAGAAATAGAAAGTCTGAAGAGACTGATTAACAATAATGAAGTTAAACGTGATCAAAAAATCTTCAACGAATGAAAATCCTGGTCCAGATGGTTCTCCAGGTCAATTCTACCAAAACTTAAAAGAAGAGTTGATACCTATCTTCAAATTAATCAAAAAAATTGCAGAGGAAGAAATATCTCCAAACTCATTTTATGAATCTAACATTACCCTGATGCCAAAGTCAGACAAAGACATTACAATAAAGAAAATTACAGGTCAATATTCCTAAGGAACCTAAATGTGAAATTCCTCTGCAAAATATTAGCAAATGGAATTCAATAATCCATTAAAAGAACCATACACTATGATTAAGTAGGGTTCATTTCAGGGATGCAAGAATGTGTTACCTTTTCTTACTCATATTCTTTCCTACAGTAAGTTTTTTTCCTTTGTTCAACATATTTTTATTAAAGTATAGTTGACTTATTATATTAGTTCAGATATGTAACATAGTGATTTGACATTTTTATACAATAAAAAAGATCCCCATAAATGTAGTTATCTCAAAAAACATTTATAGAATCTATTTGAAATATAAAAAGGAAAATCACTTAGATGTTCTTAAAGACAAATTATTTAGAGTTTTACTTATTGTAAAGGAGTTAAAAAGTTATATTTGAGCTTATTAAATAAATACTTTTCTCAAACTTTCCTCTATATGGAGGCATAAATCAAAATAACCATAAGTGTAGTTGATTTTTGGTTCATATACTTGTCAACAAGCAGTCAGCTTCTTACCAGGATATTTTGGAGGAAAAAGAACATAATTCTCTAAAAAGCTTCAATTATTACACATATAGTTTTTTTTTTTACTAAGTTACACCTACTTTTAACAAACTATAAAACAGTGTATTATATTAATATTATATTAATCAGTTTTACTTCCTTTTAAGAATCTCCCAAAATAAAACACATGTAAAGAGCATAGTACTGGTTTGAAGAGCCATTCTGAATGTGTATTTTTATTGCCTTGTTTTTAAGACCATTTCAGTCCATATAGAATATTCAAATAATTCGGTCCTGGAATCACATTCATTAATAACTAAAAGAATATCCAATAAATAATAATCTGATATTACACTTGGTTCTTGGAAAGACAACATTTCTAAAAATAAAAATAATGTTATTCTTTTTCTCCTGTAATTTTTTAGCCCTCGAATGGTAGTTTTATGACCCCTAAAAGAGATTTGGCCTGGAAAGACATGTGTACATTGAGATACACCTCTGATGAATCAAAATGAATTGTGAAATAGCCAGAAATGTCACAGCTTTTATTCATCTTCTATAAATTGTTTCAAGATGTTTTCCATAGATAAGCTTTTACTACTTCTGTTTTTATTTTTTCAAAGCCCTGATGGCTCAGAGGTTAAAGCATCTGCCTCCAATGCAGAAGACCTGGGTTCTATCCCTGGGTCGGGAAGATCCCCTGGAGAAGGAAATGACAATCCACTCCAGTATTCTTGCCTGGAGAATCCCACGGACGGAGAAGCCTAGTAGGTTACAGTCCATGGGGTCGCAAAGAATCGGACACAACTGAGCGACTTCACATTCACCTTCACCTTCAGCAAGTATTTACTAAGATCCTACCATGTACTAACCATGGTACCAGTGTCCTAGGCACTTCAATGACTGGTTACTGGTGATCATAACAGAATTCTTCCCGTTTGACAGGGATTACGGTCTGATACGGCAAAAAGATAAGAAGCAAAGAATTGTATTAGTAAATACAATCATTTATTCACTCAAAAATATGCATTGGATGTCTCTTGTGTTCCATGCCTATTCTAGATGTGTGCCAAAACCTGGTTAGTTTACATTTTGGCTATATATATGTATATATATACACACATGCATATATAATAGAGTTAGCATACAACAAAAAAATAGACATTTTCATGGCAGGTTTTGCTATGAAAAACTAAAGCTCTATCAGTGCACAAGAATTGGAAGCTGGGTAATATATTTAGAGACATGGGAGTTCAGAGGTAGCCTCTCCAGGTGGTGTTTGAACAGAGATCTGGATGAAGTGGGGGATGAGCCCTAGAAGGAGGTTTCCAGGCAGGAACTGCCTAACATCTAGGAGACCAGCAATAGAAGGCTGGGGCAAGAGGAGAGGATGAGGTTGAGAGGCAGACAGGGTAAAATGTCATGCGTGCCAAACAGCTTTGATTATTACAAACTGAGGAAAGTGCTTTGTAACAAACAGAAGATGTTACAGAAGAGGTAAGTGGAGGCCTAACCTGATCTGGAGACTTAGGGGAGCATCTGTTTAACACTGAGTGTGTTTCCTAATACCACAGGTTGTAGCCTTAACTTCCAGTATGACTGCATTTAGAGATACAGCCTTTAAAGAGGTAATTAAAGTGAAATGAGGTTAGAAGGGTGGGGCCCTAATCTAACAGGACTTGTGTCTTTAAAAGCAGAGGATGAGAACCCAAGGGTCCATGCACACAGTGAACAGGCCATGTGACAGATGATGCACCCACAGGTGGCTGAGCAGGTGGTTCTGGGAGAAACCAAACCTGAATTTACACATCCAGCTTCCGGAGCTGCGCGAAAGCATCTCTATTGTTTGAGCCACCCCTCCCTTAGTGTTTCACTGTGGAAGTAACATCAGAGTTGTACAGCTTCCCTGGTGATGTGAACTTTAGGCTGGAAAATGGAGGAGTAGAAGTTCACCACTTGAACTGAAGCACAAAGGAACCAAAGGAACAGTACGTGTAGAGCTGAGCAAGACTCAGTGGGGGTCCACCTGGGTGTAAAGGTCTTTCTCTGTCCCCAGTTCCTTATTTGCAAGGTAAAGGCTCTGCCTCCTAGACCTATGTGAATAACAAAGAGCAGATTCAAACAGTTACTAATCATGGAAGTAGGTCAGTTAGTCAGTTCAGTCACTCAGTTCTGTCCAATTTTTTGTGACTCCATGGACTGCGGCACGCCAGGCTTCCATGTCCATCACCTACTCCCAGAGCTTGCTCAAACTCACTCATGTCCGTTGAGTCAGTGATGCCATCCAGCCATCTGATCCTGTGTCGTCCCCTTCTCCTCCTGGCTTCACTCTTTCCTAGCCTCAGGGTCTTTTCTAAAGAGTCAGCTCTTTGTATCAGGTGGCCAAAGTATTGGAGTTTCAGCTTCAGCATCAATCCTTCCAACGAATATTCAGGACTGATTTCCATTAGGATGGACTGCTTGGATCTCTTTGCTGTCCAAGGAACTCTCGAGTCTTCTCCAACACTACAGTTCAAAAGCATCGATTCTACAGTGCTCTGCTTTCTTTATAGTCCAACTCTCACATCCATACATGACTACTGGAAAAACAATAGCCTTGACTAGATGGATCTTTGTTGGTGAAGTAATGTCTCTGCCTTTTAATATGTTCTCTAGGTTGGTCATAGCTTTTCTTCCAAGGAGCAAGCGTCTTTTAATTTCATGGCTGCCAATGCAGTGATTTTGGAGCCCCCCAGAATAAAATCTGTCACTGTTTCCATTGTTTCCCTATCTATTTGCCATGAAGTGATGGGACTGGATACCATGATCTTAATTTTCTGAATGTTGAGTTTTAAGCCAAGTTTTTCACTGTCCTCTTTCACTTCTATCAAGAGGCTCTTTAGTTCTTCACTTTCTGCCATGAGGGTGGTATCATCTGCATATTTGAGGTTACTGATATTTCTCCCAGCAATCTTGATTGCAGCTTGTGCTTCATCCACCTCGATATTTTGAATGATCATTCTGCATAAAAGTTAAATAAAGAGGGTGACAATATACAGCCTTGACATATTCCTTTCCTGATTTGGAACCAATCTGTTGTTCCATGTCCATTTCTAACTGTTACTTCTCAACTTGCATACAGATTTCTCAGGAGGTAGGTCAGGTGGTCTGGTATTCTCATCTCTTAAAGAATTTTCCAGAGTTTGTTGTGATCCACACAGTCAAAGGCTTTGGTGTAGTCAATAAATCAGAAGTAGATGTTTTTCTGAAACTCTTGCTTTCTCAATGATCCAATGGATGTTGGCAATTTGATCTCTAGTCCCTCTGCCTTTTTTATATCCAACTCGCACATCTGGAATTTCCCAGTTCATGTACTATTGAACCCTGACTTGGAGGATTTTGAGCATTGCTTTGCTAGCGTGTGAGATGAGTGCTATTGTATGGTAGTTTGAGCATTCTTTGCCATTGTCTTTCTTTGAGATTGAAATGAAAACTGACCTTTTCCAATCCTGTGGTCACCAGTGAGTTTTCCAAATTTGTTGGCATATTGAGTGCAGCACTTTCACAGCATCATCTTTTAGGATTTAAAATAGCTCAACTGGAATTCCATCACTTCCACTAGCTTTGTTCATAAGGGTGCTTCCTATGGACCACTTGACTTCACATTCCAGGATGTCTAGCAGTAGGTGAGTGATCACACCTTCCTGGTTATCTGGGTCATAAAGGTTTTTTTTTGTGTAGCTCTTCTGTGTATTCTTGCTACCTCTTCTTAATATCTTCTGCTTCCGTTAGGTGCATACCATTTCTGTCCTTTATTGTGCCCATCTTTGCATGAAATGTTACCTTGGTATCTCTAATTTTCTTGACTAGATCTCTAGTCTTCCCCATTCTATTGTTTTCCTCTATTTCTTTGCATTTATCTCTAAGAAAGGCTTTCTTACCTCTCATTGCTATTCTTTGGAACTCTGCATTCAAATGGGTATATCTTTCCTTTCCTCCTTTGCCTTCCACTTCTCTTCCTTTCTCTGCTGTTTGTAAGGCCTCCTCTGACAACCGTTTTGCCTTTTTTCATTTCTTTTGCTTGGATTTGGTCTTGATCCCTGCCTCCTGTCATGAACAATGCATGAACCTCTGTCCATAGTTAATCAGCCACTTTGTCTATCACATTTAATCTATTGAATCTATTTGTCATTTCCATGGTATAATCATAAGGGATTTGATTTAGGTCATACCTGAATGGTCTTTCTCTACTTTTCCTACTTTCTTCAATTTCAGTCTGAATTTGGCAATAAGGAGTTCATGATCTGAACCACAGTCAGCTTCCTGTCTTGGTTTTTCTGATTATATAGAGCTTTTCCATCTTTGGCTGCAAAGAACGTAATCAATCTGATTTCAGTGTTGACCATCTGATGTCAAATATGATGTCCATGTGTAGAGTTGTCCCTTGTGTTGTTGTAAGAGAGGTTTGCTATGACCAGTGCTTTCTCTTGGCAAAACTCAGCTAGCTTCTGCCCTACTTCATTCCGTATTCCAAGACCAAATTTGCCTGTTACTCCAGGTGTCTCATGGAGGTGAGGGGATGTAGAAACAAGAGGGGAGCAGCCAAGACGCAATAGCACAGGCTTGGGGCAGGGTCCTGGCTCCTCAAGGGACACACATAATAACACACCTTTGAGTTCTGGAGGGACTCGGGCCCCCATCCTAGTGGAGGATTGTAACTTCAGGCTACCAACAGGTTACAGGGTTCCTGGAGCACTAACCTGTCACCTCACCACCAACCAGTTCTGAAGAAAGTCACACACTC
>SJYC01109305.1:0-24888 GCA_006408675.1 Madoqua kirkii
TAACTGTTGATTCCTGGCCTGCATACAGATTTCTCAAGGGGTAGGTCAGGTGGTCTGGTGTTCTGATCTCTTGAAGAATTTTCCACAGTTTATTCTGATCCACAGAGTCAAAGGCTTTGGCATAGTCAATAAAGCAGAAACATATTTTTCTGGAACTCTCTTGCTTTTTCATGAGCCAGTGGATATTGGCAATTTGATCTCTGGTTCCTCTGCCTTTTCTAAAACCAGCTTGAACATCAGGAAGTTCATGGTTCACATATTGCTGAAGCCTGGCTTGGAGAATTTTGAGCATTACCTAACTAGCATGTGAGATGAGTGCAGTTGTGGGGTAGTTCGAGCTTTCTTTGGCATTGCCTTTCTTTGGGATTGGAATGAAAACTGACCTTTTCTAGTCCTGTGGTCACTGCTGAGTTTTCCAAATTTGCTGGCGTATTGAGTGCAGTAGTTTCACAGCATTATCTTTCAGGATTGGATGTGACAGGTGATAGAAGCAAGATCTGATGCTATAAAGAGCAATATTGCATAGGAACCTGGAATGTCAGGTTCTATGAATCAAGTCAAATTGCAAGTGGTCAAACAAGAGATGGCAAGAGTGAACGTCAACATTCTAGGAATCAGCGAACTAAAATGGACTGGAATGGGTGTATTTAACTCAGATGACCATTATATTGACTACTGCGGGCAGGAATCCCTCAGAAGAAATGGAGTAGCCATCATGGTCAACAAAAGAGTCCAAAATGCAGTACTTAGATGCAATCTCAAAAATGACAGAATGATCTCTGTTCATCTCCATGGCCAACCCAACCAGTAATGCTGAAGAAGCTGAAGTTGAACGGTTCTATGAAGGCCTACAAGACCTTTTAGAACTAACACCCAAAAAAGATGTCCTCTTCATTATAGGGAACTGGAATGCTAAAGTAGGAAGGTAAGAAACACCTGGAGTAACAGGCAAATTTGGCCTTGGAATGCGTAATGAAGCAGGGCAAAGACTAATAGAGTTTTGCCAAGAAAATGCACTGGTGATAGCAAACACCCTCTTCCAACAACACAAGAGAAGACTCTACAGATGGACATCACCAGATGGTCAACACCAAAAGCACACTGATTATACTCTTGGCAGCCAAAGATGGAGAAGCTCTATACAATCAACAAAAACAAGACGAGGAGATGACTGTTGCTCAGATCATAAACTCCTTATTACCAAATTCAGACTTATATTGAAAAAAGTAGGGGAAACCGCTAGACAATTCTGGTATTTCCTAAATCAAATCCCTTATGATTATACAGTGAAAGTGAGAAATAGATTAAGGGCCTAGATCTGATAGATAGAATGCCTGCTGAACTACGGAATGAGGTTCATGACATTGTACAGGAGACAAGGATCAAGACCATGCACATGTAAAGAAATGCAAAAAAGTAAAATGGCTGTCTGGAGATGCCTTACAAATAGCTGTGAAAAGAAGAGAGGTGAAAAGCAAAGGAGAAAAGGAAAGATATAAGCATCTGAATGCAGAGTTCCAAAGAATAGCAAGAAGAGATAAGAAAGCCTTCTTCAGTGATCAATGCAAAGAAATAGAGGAAAACAAAAGAATGGGAAAGACTAGAGATCTCTTCAGGAATATGAGAGATACCAAGGGAATATTTCATGCAAAGATGGGCTCGATAAAGGACAGAAATGGTTTGGACCTAACAGAAGCAGAAGATATTAAGAAGAAATGGCAGGAATACACAGAAGAACCGTAAAAAAAAGGATCTTCACTACCCAAATAATCACGATGGTGTGATTACTCATCTAGAACCAGACATCTTGGAATGTGAAGTCAAGTGGGCCTTAGAAAGCATCACTACAAACAAAGCTAGTGGAGGTGATGGAATTCCAGTGGAGCTTTTTCAAATCCTGAAGAAAGCTGAGGACCGAAGAATTGATGCTTTTGAACTGTGGTGTTAGAGAAGACTGTTGAGAGTCCCTTGGACTGCAAGGAAATCCAACCAGTCCATTCTCAAGGAGATCAGTCCTGGGATTTCTTTGGAAGGAATCATGCTAAAGCTGAAACTACAGTACTTTGGCCACCTCATGTGAAGAGTTAACTCATTGGAAAAGACTTTGATTGTGCAGGGTTTGGGGGCATAGGAGAAGGGGAAGACACGGATGAGATGGCTGGATGACATCACTGACTCGATGGATGTACGTCTGAGTAAACTCTGGGAGTTTGTGATGGAGAGGGAAGCCTGGCGTCCTGCGATTCATGGAGTTCCAAAGAGTCAGACAGGACTGAGCGACTGAACTGAACTGAACTGAAAGGAGAGTTTTAAAGTAAAGCTTTAAATATTGTATCACTTCTACCCTTTGCTCAAAATGTTTCAAAGATTTTTCTCAGGTGAGCATTCACAAATCTGATTTGCAAGGTCTTGTCTGCTCTGCTTCTTCCAACCCCATCACCTGCTTCTCTTTATCTTGCTGCCTGTGCATCTCTGCCTGTTGTGCTCTTCCCAATACCTGCAATGCTGGAAGAAAAAGAAAGTGGACTCAAAAGGGAGTTTAAAAATCTTTTAAAAACTCCCTCTTTCTCTTATGTGTGTGTGTGAGATAAATTTCTCTAATTTTAGTCATGTTGGTGGGTGTGTGTGTGTGTAGTGATATATCATTATGGTCTCAGTTTGTATCTCTAAAACAAGAAATGATGTTGAGCACTTCTTTTAGACATTTGGCCACCCTGTTCTGTGTAGTGCCTCTTAAAGCCTTTTTGTCTATTAGATTATCTTTGGTTTTTCTTATTGTTTTGTACAAATTTACATTTCTAGATACTAATCTTTTGCCAGATATGTATTATATGTATCTTCTACTCTGCGGCTTTCATTTCCCCCATTCTAATGGTATCTTTTTCTCCAATATCTTGAACCAATCTTCTTTGATAAATTCTTAATTTAAAAGTATTCCAGTGTACCAAACTTCTTCTTCATGATTTATGCTTTATATGTCCTACTGGAAGAATTTTCTTTGCCTCCGTGAGGTCATGAAGACATTCTCCTGTATTTCCTTCTTGAAGCTTTATTGTTTTACTTTTCAATGTTGTTCTATGCTTTCTGGAACTCTATCCTTCCCATATTCACTATAGTGCCACTGTCCTTTCAAATCAAGTGGCCATATGTACAGGTCTGTCTCTAGATATTCTGTTCTGTTCCATTAGTTTCTTTGTCTATCTTTGGACTAATACCACACTATCTTTACTATTGTAGCTTTATAACAAGTCTTGTTATGGTACAGTGTGGGCTCACCCTATGTTGATCCCATTGTCTCTAGTGTGAAACTCAAACTCCTTATCAAGGTCTACAAGGCCCACATTCCCTGCCTATGTTCCCAGTCTCATTTCTCCACTCTCTTAACTAATTATGTCCCATTAGACTTTTCTGTTCCTTTGAAAACAGACGTTTTAGGCTTGTTCCTGTCTCAGTATCTTTGTACTTGCTGTTCTTTTTCTCTGGATCTCTCTTCCCCAGATCAACACAGGATTAGAGCTTTCTTATTATTCAGATGCCAGATCAAATGCCCCTTTCTCAGAGACTCTGCTGGTCACCTTTCCTAAATAAATTTTTCCTCTCCCTCCTGCCGTTGCCCACACTCTATCACCTTGCCTCATGCAATTATAAGATTTACCAGTGTCTGAAGTGATATGTTTATTTATTTATTTGGCATAGTATAATTCTTTCACCCATTAAAATGTAACTTCTAGTGGCCGCAGGACCTCGTTAGCCTTTTGTATCCTTGCTGGATGCTTAGCTACTAAAACAGTGCTTGGCACGTAGAAAATTCTCAATAAACTTTGGTGGGCAGAATTTGCATTTCTTTAATTCATCAGTCTCAGTATCCTCTGGAGGCTTTCTTCCTCTTCTTAGTGAAGCTTTTAAATATTTGAAAAAAATTTCTCCCTGCAATTTCTCTTCTTAAATGTCTTCAGTTGCTTCCACTTATACACAGAAGCATCTCTGGTTTAGCTGTTTGGTTTAATCATACAGTGAATTCATCAACACTTTAGATCACACTTTGTATGTCCTCTCTATGAACCTGTTCTACCAGCTATACACACAAATCATCTTGGCTTGCCCAGTGCTGCTCATGGCTGGGAGACTCAGGAAGTGTTTGTTGAGTGTAAGACTGAACGCAGTGTCCTACAAGCAGAGAATCCCTGGTGCTTGGGCCTTGGAGGGGAAAAAGATCAGCATGGCTTCCCTGGCCAGATTTATTACTCTCCCTTTCACTGCATCCTGTCGCCCACACTCCCAGGGCCTTTGTAAATCACTGGATGTTATTCCTTCACTTACACATTTTTTATGACTGTCCTTTTAGGACCACATAAATCAGATGTCAAATCAGGTTATTAGTGGGGGCTATTTTTTTCTCCCCTGTCAACAACCTGGTATTTTAATTCACTTTGGACTTTTCTGTTTCTGTTTGCAACCCTTCTCTGGGATGGTGCATGCTGGCAGAAAGATTTGTTCTGAAGGAAAATTGAAGGGAGATAGGTCAGATACCAGACAACAAGGGTATAGTCTTAAAATTGTGAGACTGTTGGGGGAAAAGAAACTTCTACCTTTGTCACTGAAAAATGACCGTAATCTCTGGGTTAATCAGAAGGCTTTCCTTGTTAGCTAAGGAAAAATGAAGAATTTCTCCCAGACACAAAGAGTTGGAGAAACATCAGGTTTAGGGCAGAGATTAAAGGTCATTCCATCATTCAGAATATATTTGAGTGAACTAGTAAGGAAAGATGAAGAGGAAGGAAGCTACTTGTTTAAGTTAATGGCAGAGATGTGTTCTGAACTCAGACCTCTTATCATTTTAGATGTGAACAAAATTTTTAATGTCAAAATACTATAAAATAAAAAATAATTAAAAATCCCTCATATTCCCTCTATCAAAAGTTGAATGTGTTAACATTTTCATGTACTCTTTACTTCTACACCCATTTGATTTCCATCTTCAATCTGATCTTCACTCCCTCTCCTATATGGGCTCATTATTATGCCTTTTTATGTTTTATTCCCAGCCTTTTAAAATTTAACATACTTATGCATTTTGTGATATTCATAGAACTCTATAATATTATTTTGTGGTATTTTTAAAGGTTGTAAATATAATCACAATGTTTATAGCAGTTTGCAACTGGATTTTTCTCAATCCACAGTGTTTTTTAAGACCTTTCCATGTTAATTCATATTGACCTACATGTTTACTTTAATTGCTGCATGAAAGTTATGTACTCCCAATTTTTCTTCATTTCTTTCTTTTTAATTGATGCACACATAGATGGTTTCTGATTTTTTCAATTCCCAAATAATGATACTATGAACATTCATGTAAGAGTCTCAGTGCTTATATGTCTGATTATTTTTCTAGATAAATAACTAATGATAGAGTTGCTGGGTCAAAAAGTATGCACATTTTTAGTTTCAATAGAAACAGTCAAAACTTCTCTAGAGTAGCTATACTAACTTACATGCCTTATTAGCAATGACTAGCAAATCCTCATTTCGACAAGCCCTTGTTGAAACACTTGGTATTATCAGAATATTTTAAGTTTCCGTTTGACAAACTTTTTAAATTCTCATTTTTGTTTTAAATTCACAGAACTTGATATGTTTTCTTATGCTTATTGATGATAATTATATTATCCTTATATCCTTTGCTTCATTTTTTATTCTTTTATTTTTGCTTTGTAAGAATTCTATATATATCCTGGATCTTGAATGTTGGATGGTTATTAGTCATTGAAAGTAACTCTCCCCATTTTATGGCTATCTTTTTCCTTTTTTTATAGCTTATCTTATTTGGACATTTAAAAGTTTTAATGTAGTCAAATTTGTTTTTTTTCCTTTATAACTTGGTACATTTGCTGTCTTTCTAAAGAAATTTTTCTCACTTCTGTATCAAATAAGCAACTGAATGAGGCAACTAGGATGCAAAATTTAAGGAGATATTTGCTCAGAATCCTGTTTCTTAAATTGTGTGCCTTAGGCTCATCATAGCCTAAACATATGCATGTATCACCAACTGTTTAATTTTTATTGCTCACTAGAATTCCATACTAGAATTTACCAAAAAATTATTTATTCATCTGTTGATGAACATTCATATTGTTCCCAATTTTAGTTACTATAAATAAAGTTTCTATGAATATTTATACACATCTTTTTGGTGTGTATGAATATATATTTGTACTTCTCTTTCTCTTGAGTAATGTCTAGTCATTAGATAATGTCTAGTCATTTGACTAAACTACTAGTAATGTCTAGCCATTTGGCTAGACAACAAAGGTCCATCTAGTCAAAACTATGGTTTTTCCAGTAGTCATGTATGGATGTGAGAGTTGGACTATAAAGAAAGCTGAGTACTGAAGAATTAATACTTTTGAACTGCGGTGTTGGAGAAGACTGTTGAGAGTCCCTTGGACTGCAAGGAGTTCAAACCAGACAATCTTAAAGAAAATCAGCCCTGAATATTGATTGGAAGAACTGAAGCTGAAACTCCAATATTTTGGCCACCTGATGCGAAGAACTGACCTGTTGGAAAAGACCTTAATACTGGGAAAGATTGAAGGCAGGAAGAGAAGGGGACGACAGAGGATGAGACGGTTGGATGGCATCACCAACTCAATGGACATGAATTTGAGCAAGCTCTGGGAGTTGGTGATAGACAGGGAAGTCTGGCATGCTGCAGTCCATGGGGCTGCAAGGAGTCGGACACAAATGAGCTACTGAACTGAACTGAGTAATGTCTAGGAGAGGAATTGCTGGCTCATAGGATAGATGTTTGCTTGACTAAAAGAAACTGCCAAATTATTTTCTAAAATGATTGGAAATTTTACTCTGCACCAGCAATTGGAGAACTCTAGTTTTTCCACATCGTTATTAACTAGCCATTATAGTGTGTATGACGGAGAAGGAAATGGCAACCCACTCCAATACTCTTGCCTGGAGAATCCATGGACAGAGGAGCCTGGTAGGCTGCAGACCATGGGGTCGCGAAGAGTCGGACACAACTGAGCAACTTCACTTTCACTTTTCACTTTCATGCATTGGAGAAGGAAATGACAACCCACTCCAGGGTTCTTGCCTGGAGAATCCCAGGGACGGGGGAGCCTGGTGGGCTGCCATCTATGGGGTTGCACAGAGTTGGATAAGACTGAAGTGACTTAGCAGCAGCAGCTTGAGTTATTTCTAATGATGTCTTATGAAAAGTAGAAGTTTATAATCTTAATAAAGTCCAATTTATTTTTTCTTTATAATCGATTATTTTTGTGTCCTATCTGCCTACATCCATGATTGCTAAGATTTCTCCTAAATTTTCTTTAGAAGTTTTATAATTTTAGTTTTTATGCTTTTAAGATCTGTGATTCACTTTGAATTAATATTGAGTATGGTGTGAGGTATGGGTCCATTCAAGTCTATTATTTTCCTGTCTGTGGATATCCAGTTGTTCTAGCACAATTTGAGGGAAAGAATTTTATTTTCCCATTGAATCTCCTTTCTTAAAAATCAATTGATTATACATATATGTGCATTTATTTCTGAACTTTATAATTTGTCCCATTGATCTAACGCTCTAAAATTCCAACACTATCATACTGTTTTCCTTTTTAATAGTGACAAAATCAGGTAAAGTGATGCTTCCAATTTTGATTTTCTTCTTAATGACTTTTCTAGGTCTCTTACATTTCCAGATACATCTTAGAATGTTTGTCAGTTTTTACATACATAATAAAATGCCACCAGAATTTTGAATGAGATGTCATTCTAGCTATACATGAATTTGAAAAGAACTGACATCTTACCAATATTGAGTGTATCAGTCCATGAACATGGTATATCTCTCCATGTATTTAGGTATTTAAAATTTTTTTTCAGCAATCTTTGTAGTAATAGTGACAAAGTCCTACACAACTTCTATTAATATGTTCTGAAGTATTCTATGGTTTTTTGCTATTATAAAGATAATTTTTAATCTATATTTTCATTTCTATTGCTAATATGTAAAAATGCAATTTATTTCTGTATATTGTTATTTTATCTGTAACTTAGTTATTGATTTACTTATTTATTTCAGCACTTCTTGTAGAGGTTTTAGATTTTCTATATAAGCCAGCAATTTTCAAAACTATTTTTAAATCTCAAGAATAATTTAGACTCTTAAAATTTTGGGGAACCCTAAAGAGTTTTTTGTTGAGTTAGAAAAGTTGATACCTAGTCATTTAGAAATATAATCAAAAGTTATTTAAATATGTGTACATTCATTTAAAATAGCAATAAATCCATTGTACATTAACATGCTGCTGCTACTGCTGCTAAGTTGCTTCAGTCTTGTCTGACTCTGTGTAACCCTATAAACAGCAGCCCACCAGGCTCCCCCGTCCCTGGGATTCTCCAGGCAAAAACACTGGAGTGGGTTGCCATGTCCTTCTCCAGCGCATGAAAGTGAAAAGTGAAAGGGAAGTTGCTCAGTCGTGTCCGACTCTTAGCGACCCTATGGACTACGGCTTATCAGGCTCCTCCACCCATGGGATTTTCCAGGCAAGAGTACTGGAGTGGGTTGCCATTGCCACATTTTTATTCTTAAAAACTCTGTTTTCCAAAACAAAACAGTGGAATTGTTTCATATCTTTGTAAATTTCTTCAATGTCTAGCTTAATAAAATTTGCATTTTGATAACCTCCAGGTATTGCTGATGCTACTGGTCTAGGGGCCACACTTTAAGAAACTACTATAGTAAAAATAAGTAAGTAAATAAATAAATTCCTTCAGGTAAATATGAAATATTTTAAATGGTTGAGCATCTGCTCATCCACAAAACAGATCTCAGAGCAAATTCTGAGAAATCAGCATCATATCTATCATGTACTCTGACCTCTCAATGAGTTTATAAATCAATTTACAAAAGAAAACCCAAAATACATTAAACAAACACATTAAAAAACAACAACTCAACTTATGTATTGTAAAATAAATCATAATATTGGGAATTAGAAAATATTTAGCACTAAATGTTGCTAAATAATCTACATGTCAAAACTTGTGGGGTGCAGCTAAATTATGGGATAAATAAAACTGAAAATAATAAATTGAAAACTTTTCTGACAAGAAAAAGTGAAGAAGAGAAGGCATAAATGCAAAATGCCACAAATGAAAAAGCAGACCTAACAATAAATACAGTAGAGATGTAAGAAATTAGAAAAAAGCACCATGACTAAATGCATGGGAAAACATTTGGACACAAGGTCAGTGCTTCCCAACCCTGCAACATTAGACTTACTTGGCCTTTAAAACAACAGTGATTTTAGACTCCTCCCCAATGAAATAAATCAGAATTTCTAAGGGCCAGGCAGAAGGAAATTCTAATAGGCAATCAGAGTTAAGAGCTACTGCCCTAAGTAAATACAGACGCAGGAGAAAAGTCCCCCTATTCTGAGTGAAGTAAGTCACAGAGCCCCCTCTTCCTCCCCATCAAGACATGAGTAGCAGACCCCATAGAACACTAAAATCTGTCACACGCCCTCCTCCATCTCCACTATGGTGAAATCTAATGTCACCACGATGCTTTAACAGCAGAGGCACTACTCTTCCTCTATGACTAAGATACTCCCACAGAAATGAGCATCATTTTCCAGTCAGTGGTCCTGGGTCTCTTATCCTTTGAGTCAACAGTGCAATTTTTATTCTCTCCTGTGTGATCCTGATTTATTTCTGGAATCAGAATTGAAAAGACAAGTAGTACTTTTTTCAAAATAGACTTAATGATAGTTGCCACATATGGAGGCTTGTATATATGTAATGTAGGAGAAGATTAAGACAGACAAGTCCCAAAGACCTCACAGTCTGAATATAAAGGATTCAAATGCAAACGAACATATATGAATTCACATGCATGCATGCACACACACATTTTTATCAGGTTGTATAATACTGTCTTTGACAAATTGTTGAGTGGTAATATCGGTCAGGGAGTAGGTGTAGGGAAAAAACGTGTTAATGATTTTATGAAAAGAGAAATTTAATACAAGGAATTAGGTGTTTTGCAAAGTCACTAGAAGGTCTCACGAAAGAGGTTCTAGGCTAGGTTAGACCTCCAGAGATGATTCTAGGGTGGCAATCCTAGAATGTCATCCATCGAGAGGGATTCCATTTCTGCTGCATAATATGACAAAAGGAATATCATGAAACTGCTGAGACAGCTGCCAGCCATAGGAGCACACCTACACAGCAGAGATCTATGAGTCATGATCCTTGGCCAGAAGTGTTGTCTCCAAAACCAGGCTGTCTGTGACTTCTAGAGCTCCTTCAAAAAAAAAAAAAAAAAAAAGATGCTTCCTTGCTATGCCTTCCTCCTAGTTACTGCTACTGCTGCTAAGTCACTTCAATTGTGTCCAACTCTGTGTGACCCCATAGATGGCAGCCCACCAGGCTCTCCTGTCCCTGGGATTCTCCAGGCAAGAACACTGGAGTGGGTTACCATTTCCTTCTCCAATGCATGAAAGTGAGAAGTGAAAGTGAAGTTGCTCAGTCATGTCCGACTCTTAGCGACCCCATGGACTGCAGCCCACCAGGCTCCTCCATCCATGGGATTTTCCAGGGAAAAGTACTGGAGTGGGGTGCCATTGTCTCCTAGTTAACTCACTTCCAAATTCTAGTCTCCCAAGAATGCATTTGGGCTTCCCTGGTGTCTCAATTGGTAAAGAATCTGCTTGCACTGCAGGAGACTCAGTTTTGACCCCTGGGTTAGAAAGATACCTTAGAGAAAGGAATGGCTACCCTCTCCAGTACTGATTGGAAAATTCCTCGGGGTTACAAAGAGTCAGAAATGACTGAGTGACTAACAAGAGTGCATGTCACTGTCAGAATCTAAGGCCCAAGTGAAACTGTAACTGTGAAGCAGTCTGGGATACAGATGCTAGCTTTCCAGGCCTCCACAGTGCAGGAGGAGAGTGAGCTGGGCAGTCTCCCTTAAGGGAGGTATGGCGTCAGAAAAAGAAGAAAACCTGTGGACTAAACCCTTGAAAGCTTGATGCCTTCCTCTCTTGCTCTCCTTTGCAGAGAGCATACAACAAACCGGCCATCAGGGCCCATCAACTTCTGCTGCATAAAACATTTCACATGGGTCTCTTCTTTCATTTTCGTCTGCCAGTCTCTGATCAAATTTCCTTCATATTTTGACCTGGACAACTGCAAGAGCTTTCAAACAAATCTTTCCATTTGTAAGTTTATTACTATAAACCATTTTGTACAGTATTTCTATATGGATCTTTATAAATATATTAATAGTTCCTTGATCAATATATTCATCTGTTTTATAATTGCTTGAGGCTATAAGCATTGTCTTCATTATCTTTTATTCTTATACTTTCTTCTCTTGACATATAGTAAATATTCAAAATTATTGTTGAATGAATGAACAATAACAGTATTTCCCAAGTGTGGCATGTGTGGATGAAAAGTGGGCGCAAGGGTGAGTCATTTTTGTTTTGATAGATATATCACTATATTAAATATAATAGAAAATATAACTAATAATCAAGTCTATGGTATTATAGATATCATTTAGGATGAGGCTAAAGTAAAGAGAGAGCACTTGTTGAGAACACAAAAGGACATCAGGGTTAAACATGGTAAGAAAATATTATAAAAATTCATGATGACAGAGTATGAATAACCAGTATTGGAAATGGCTACTAATATTACTCTTTGACTGAAAGATGGCCAAGATTCCCATCACGTTGAGAATAACACCCAAACTCCTGAGTGGAAATCTCCCACCTGCTTCCTAACTACCTACTTAGTGTCACCTTTTGTCATCTCCATTCTATTCCCCAAACTGTATATCCTATATAGCCACATGAAAACCCTCATTGTTCCCCCAATATTTTCATGCAGTCCTCTATCGCTACACATGGAGCTTTCTACCTGGAATGACTGCTCTCTTTTGCTTCTCTGTTGAGTAGAGGACGTCCTATGTATCCTTTAAACCCCTATTTCATTCATTCAACAATAATTTGTTGAATGAGTCCTATTTATCCTTTAAAACCCAGTTCAGATGTCAGCATTACAACTATAGTGACCTAAAACAGAGAAGCCCAGGACAGATGCAAGGTCATTTCCAGAGAGGACTTCCATGTGAAGTAAAGTTTAGGCCAGTTCATCATGAGCTGATCAGGGGTCTCCCCACTTAGAGATGTCAAAACTCAATATTTGTACCTCTCTTAGAGCTCATTGCATTCAGAAAAAATGCCCCACATGAGCTCAATAGACTCTCATGATTCATCACTAGACATAATACTCATATACTTATATGTTATCACTAAGTCTCTTTATTTCTCAGTGCACAGGCCCACACATGACCCAGTCATTTCTGCAAAGGCTGAAGTATCACTGCTTAGAACTGGCATTTCATAGCTAGAATAATACTAGTTTTATTCTGCTTATATTTTTTAGAGTGTGTGAGAGGCTTAATTGTAGAAAAATTGAAAATATAAAATTATAATAAACAGAAATAAATGTATCAATCATAATCCCCCTACCTAGAGGCAAAAAAAAAACAAAAAACCTAATGTTTTGTCACATTTTCCCTCAGTCTTTTTTCCACTCCTCTCCACCTCCCAGTTTTATGTACTATACTTATATTCTGGTTTGCTCACTTACCATTACTCTTCTGTGTTATTAAAAATTCTTTTCAAACATTAATTGCATTAATTAACCGTACCTTAACCACCAGCTATTTCACTGTTTCCGGGATTTTTATTACACATAATGCGACAATAAACATTTTTGTGTGTAAATCCAGGGCTACATTTTAGGTTCTTTCCCTAGCATGGGCACCTAATTGTGAAATCATTGGTTCATTAAGTTATGAATATTTTAAGACCAAATTAGAAATACTTCTGTCTTTAGATTTCTATTTCAGAGCTTTTCCCACTTCAACAAATTATTACTCTCCTTTGTCAAAATCCATGTAAAACAAAAAAATCTCAGGACGTTGTCTACCCAGACTTGCATAGTATTTTTTATATCACACAATTGAAGCCACTGGCACTCTAGAAGTCTCCATAGAATCCCCCATAATGTCCTCCTGAGTCCCTCTTGTCATTATATGGGATATCCAGGTGTCCATGCTATTGGTTTCTACCTGGATTATACCTGTCTCACCCTTTTGAGTTAGTATCTTGGTGGGCCACTGCCATCTTTCTTTCTCTGGGTAAAATTCTGTGGGGAATCATGCAGTCTGGCAAGAATATTTTAACTGCTCTGCAGATACTCTGGAGCCTTCACTCCCTGATTTTGTTGGAAAGAGCTCATTGCTACTGGATAAAATTATGATAAGAACGTGTCCTTTCATTTCTGGGATGTAGGTGGCATAGTCACACAGCTGGTCCTGCACTGACTTCATGCAAATCCCAACAGACTCCTCCTCTGTCTGGACACATGCTTGATGAGTGGGTTGCACTTTTTTGGGTAAAACAATGTGTACCTTCCTCCTGGTGGCTGTAGCCCTGCATCAAACCACACTTGGAGCTCAACCCTGGCCTGCCTCCCAACTAGGCACCTCAGGGTCAGGGAAATCTGCACAGGGAGGTGGAAACCTTGGTATCATTCTTTCAGCCGGCAATTTTTCCTGGGTTATCAATGTAGCCCTTCCTTTAACAACCTTCTCTCAACAGTCCTCCTCATATGTCTCTAGATAGCAAGGGATTAACTACTTGATGCAGGAGAAGGAAATAAAATATCTCCCCAGTAAAATGGCCAAGATGAAATAGATACGGTCTTTCCTCCTAGTCCTATGCCAGAGAGGATTCTGTTGAGACTGTAAGAGCAAGTGTAGCACTGCTTTTCCCTTATTCCCCTAGACTTTTCATTGTAGGGTCTGGCAGCCGGTTGCCAGTAGCTACACCTCTTTACCTGAGTCTTTTCTTTGGTGATTGGAGGCCCACCATACCCTTCTGCACATCAGGCCAGATCACTGGAGAATTAACACTCCTCCTCCAGCAGTCCTTATCCAATGAGTGCCAAGATGAAAGTTGGTGCCTGCAGAGCCCAGCTGGCTGATCTCTCCAGCACCATGACTCTAGAACAAGCCCTCTACACAGGCTCATAGGGCTTCCCAGCAGGAAGTTCAGTTCCCCACAATGGGACCTCTCTTGGTACCATATTTTTTCTTGGCCTCTTCCCTTTCTTATTTTACCATCTCCTTTATTTGTTTCCTGGAATTGCCTCCTACATTAGTTTATTTGGACCACCATAACAAAATACCAAAGGCTGGGTGACAAACAACAGAAAGTTATTTTCTCCCTGTCCTAGAGGCTGGAAGTCCAAGACCATGGTGCCAACAGGATTAATTTCTCCTGAGGCCTCTCTCCATGGCTTGCAGATGGTCACCTTCTTGCTGTGTCCCACGTGGTCTTTTCTCTGTCCATGTGCATCCCTGCTGCTGCTGCTGCTGCTGCTGCTGCTGCTAAGTCGCTTCAGTTGTGTCCAACTCTGTGTAACCCCATAGACGGCAGCCCACCAGGCTCCTCCATCCCTGGGATTCTCCAGGCAAGAACACTGGAGTGGGTTGCTATTTCCTTCTCCAATGCATGAAAGTGAAAAGTGAAAGGGAAGTCGCTCAGTCGTGTCCGACTCTTAGTGACCCCATGGACTGGAGCCCACCAGGCTCCTCCGTCCATGGGATTTTCTAGGCAAGAGTGCTGGAGTGGGGTGCTAGTGCCTTCTCCACTGATACTGCTATATATGTCCTAATCTCCTCCTTTTATAAGGACATCAGTTACACTGGATTCGAGCCTACCCTAATAACCTAGATTTAACTTAATTACCTATTACTGTCACATTACAGGATTAGGGCTTCAAAGTATGAATTTTTTGGAGTTCAGTTTACAACAGCTATCCTACTAAGCTACTTTGTTTTGAATCCTTGTTCCAAAATATGACAGCAGATGAAATAGCCACTCTGAATCAATGAATCTGAAAGAGCCTTTGGATTTGAGCATAGTGGGGAGGGAGCCAAACACCTTGCAAGCATAAGGAAGGCCCAGGAAAGAAGCCCATGTTGAAAATGTCCCATAACTTCTGTTATCCTAGAGAAGCTGGGCTCAGTGGAGAATTTATAAGGATTACACATGGGATATTGTTAATTATTGCACAGTTTGGTTATAAGTCTTCCTAACATAATTCTACTGAGTAGCTCTTACAAGATACATCCTGGGGAAAGAGCATCACCTGGTTTAGTGTAAGAAATATTTTTTAGCATGTATATACACACACACACATATATACACATATTTAAAAAACAGGATAATTATATACTTCTTCAGCCAAGTTCTTTGGAGACCCACAATGAATGACACAGAAAGAACAGATAGTCAGTATGCCTATTCTTGGTTAATATATTTAAAATTAGGTTAGACTCAATAAATAAATATAGTTGGGGCTTTCTTGGAAGGTACAAGACTTGCTGTTCTGAAAATATTTTAGTAAGAATCCAGTGGACCCTGACAGTCTGTACAGAGGGCAGAAATACACAAAGGAAATAAAAAAGGGGCCCAGAATTCTGAAGTCAGAGGGGCAGGGTTGGGGAGCAGGCAGGTGGGCAGACTTGGTGGCCGTGGCTGTGGCTGCTCCGATGCCCTGCCAGCCTCTCCCAGTCCTGACCCGTCTTCCATGTATAATTGTGCTCTGAGATCTGGAGGTCCGGCTGAGGTGCCATCCTTGCAATCAATGAGCTCATTACCCTGAGAAATGGTTTCTTATCCCTTCAGCTCCTTTGCAGATTTCATTTGCATTTCCCCAGACCTGTTTTTATTTCCATCAGCCTGGGCTGCCTCATAGTTAAGTCACCTCCTTGATATTGCTTCTGGTTGGGCCTGTTTGGGCTTGCTTTGGCAGCAGAATCCCGAGTGTCATTCAGGCAATTAAATAAGGTATTTTATTTTATTCAAGGGGGCTGTATCATGCCTATTTCAGGAGCTATTTGATGGGAACCGGGGCAAAAAAAAAAAAAGTCCCTTGAAAATGGCATCCCATCTGTAGCCCCATGCGAAAGGATCACAGAATTAGCTTTTCTTTAACACTATTATATTCTTTCAATAGGGTGTAAAGTTTTGGGAGATGAACTTTCATGCTCCATGTCACGGGAGCAGATTGGTTTTGCATGTGTGACAGAGCAGGCCGTGAGACTCCAGCCATGGGGGGATGGTGCAGAAACAGAATTCTTAAGTGAGTCAAATGTCTTTCCAAGGCAGGCATCTGTCTAAAAACTTTCCCTGGATTCCCTGTGTCTGTTTTCCCCAATTTGTTCACTTTCTGTTAGCTCTAATTTGCAGAGTAGCTTTGGGCAACTGTTCCCTGTTCCTGTCTATAAGTCCATTTCTTTGTTAAAATGTGAATGGAACCATGAGTCTATGCATGTTGACTGCCAACTCCAAATGTGGGCCATTCCACATCTTTTTGTTTTTTCTTGCCTTTAGTTTTCTTGAAAAGGAATCTCTTTGGTTTAGATTAATCTATCAGTAGCCTGAGGTCCCAGACCTCCTTGTGTTTGAACTGAGAGAGTGATCTGTGAGTTCACAACTCTACCAACCATGAGATCACAGCTAGAACATAGGAGTCATTTATTTTGTGTCCTTGGCTCCTCTCCACCCGTCATCACTTGTAGAAGAGTGAGTTAATTTTTAGACAAAACTTAAGGTATTTTAATACGAAAGTTGCCTGGAATGTGGAAAAAAACACAGAATATAATATATAGAATAATATTCATTAAACCTTCTAAAAATGGAGCATCTTACAATTTCTTGGTAACTATAAAAATCTTCTTTACAGCAAATATAAGTAAATAAAAACAAACAAAAGCTCTAAGCATATATAGGGCCAGCAATGTAAAGTCAACAAACTAGCTATGAGAATAACAAAGAGGAAATATTTTAATTGACATTAGAAATAGAAATTTTGGTACTATTTGAAATCACTTTGTTGTTATACACAAAAAGCATGGCTTGTTGCCTTTCTTTTGTGAAGAATTACATAGCATATCTGGATATGTAGCACTTGGTTTCCACAAAATCTTTATGTTCTAATAGATGTATATTCGTATGAAGCACATCTCTCAATTCATGGTGAGATGCAATCTAGGTAGCAGTGTAACTACTATTGCGTAAGTATTATAGAGAAGAACATTTTTGGAGAACTTCCTGGCACCAAGAAGAGCAGGACTAATGGAAGGCATAAAGCCCTTTCAGAGGGGTTTGAAAGGACACACTGAACACAGGAAAAAGCCAGAAAATAGTAAACTAAGATGGCAACACAGAAGGAAAAGACAGATAAATTCCCCTTTCCCTTGTGTTTTTCTCTCATTTTCCTTAGTGTAGAGGAAGCGTAATTGAAACTCTTGGATGTTCAGTGTCTGTTTAGCATATCTCCACTGCCTTCTGTCTCTGGAGATTTGGGACTCTCTGGGGATTGGTTCCTGTGTCCTAGATTTCTCAGGGTCCTTCCCTGGGGCCGCAGATATGCCAACAAAACTGACCTGACTGATCACAGTTTGGAATTGGCAGTCCATCAATAAGAAATTGCTGAAATCTCACGCAAGGCAAAGCACAGCTGAAGATGGAAAGAGGTTTAAAGAAGAGGTCACAATAGCCAGAACATGGAAGCAACCTAGATGTCCATCAGCAGGTGAATGGATGAGAAAGCTGTGGTACATATACACAATGGAGTATTACTCAGCCATTAAAAAGAATACATTTGAATCAATTCTAATGAGGTGGATGAAACTGGAGCTTATTATACAGAGAGAAGTAAGCCAGAAAGAAAAACACCAATACAGTATGCTAATGCATATATATGGAATTTAGAAAGATGGTAATAATAACCCTGTATGCAAGACAGCAAAAGAGACACAGATGTGTAGAACAGTCTTTTGGACTCTGTGGGAGAGGGAGAGGGTGGGATGATTTGGGGGAATGGCATGGAAACATGTACACTATCGTATAAGAAACAAATCACCAGTTCAGCACTGTTTATAATAGCCAGGACATGGAAGCAACCTAGATGTCCATCAGCAGATGAATGGATGAGAAAGCTGTGGTACATATACACAATGGAGTATTACTCAGCCATTAAAAAGAATACATTTGAATCAATTCTAATGAGGTGGATGAAACTGGAGCTTATTATACAGAGAGAAGTAAGCCAGAAAGAAAAACACCAATACAGTATGCTAATGCATATATATGGAATTTAGAAAGATGGTAATAATAACCCTGTATGCAAGACAGCAAAAGAGACACAGATGTGTAGAACAGTCTTTTGGACTCTGTGGGAGAGGGAGAGGGTGGGATGATTTGGGGGAATGGCATGGAAACATGTACACTATCGTATAAGAAACAAATCACCAGTCCAGGTTCAATACAGGATCTTTGGGGCTAGTGCACTGGGATGACCCGGAGGGATGGTATGGGGAGGGAAGTGGGAGGGGGCAGGATAGGGAGCATGTGTACGCCCGTGGCGGATTCATGTTGATGCATGTTAGAACCAATACAATATTGTAAAGTAATTAGCCTCCAATTAAAATAAATAAATTTAAATTAAAAAAAAATAAAGAGGTCACTATGTTCAAAGAGATTTCCAACTGCTTTGGGAACAAAAGGCTTAATCATGTGGAAAATTAAATATGAAAAAAATAATAATGAGTTTAAAATACTAGTAGAAAAAGTCCCCTGGAGAAGGAAATGCAACCCACTCCAGTATGCTTGCCTGGAGAATTCCATGGACCGAGGAGCCTGGCAGGCTACAGTTCAGGGAAAAGTGCCAGAGAGGGCTGGATAGAACATTTACTGTTCCCCATCAGCCAGAGTAACTGAATCAACAAGATGACCTATATGCTTCAAAACATCTGCTTTCACTCCCAAATTTTGCCTCACCCCATCACCTATTCAGCTGGTGAAGAATCTACCTGTGATACATATGACCCAGGTTTGATCCCTGGGTCAGGAAGACTCCCTGGAAAAGGAAATGGTAACCCATTCCAGTACTCTTGCCTGGAGAATTCCATGGAAAAAAGGAGCCTGGCAGGCTACAGTCCATGGGATCACAAAGTCAGACACGACTGAGGGACTCACTTTCACTTTCACTTTCTTTCATCACCTACTGGGGGCTAGTTGCCTATTCTTGTGCTGATTTATTAATATTTATGAGCCTTTGTTTCTTTAGGTACAAAATGAGATTATATTATCCATAAGATTATTACCTTGTGGGTGTTATAGGATTATTAAGAATTACTAAAATAATGTATATGAAGTCCCTGGGGTAAAGCATGCAACATAATACATATTTGAGAAATGTGGAATCCAGAAAAATGATACAAGTGAACTCATTTGCAAAGCAGAAGTAGAGTCACAGTTGTAAAGAACAAATTTATGGTCACCCAGGTGGGAAGGCAGGCTTCCCTGGTGGCTCATTTGGTAAAGCATCTACTTACAACGCAGGTAAGCTGGGTTCAGTCCCTGGGTCAGGAAGATCCCCTGAAGGAGGGCATGGCAGCCCACTCCAGTGTTCTTGCCTGAAAACCCCATGATCAGAGGAGCTTGGTGGGCTAGAGTCCATGGGGTTACAAGAGTCAGACACGACTTAGTGACTAAACCACCACCAAGAAGGAAGGTGGGGAGGGCATATTGGGAGTTTGGGATTCACATATATACACTATTGATACTATGTATAAAGTAAATAATAAGAACCTAGTATAGCACAGAAAACTCTACTCAATGATCTGTGGTAACCTAAGTGGGAAGGAAATTTTAAAACAGTGGAGATATATATATATAACTGATTCACTTTTCTATACAGTGGAAACTGATACAACATTGTAAAGAAATTGTATTCCAATAAAAATTCATTAAAAAAAAAAAGAAATGTATTCACCTTCTTCCATTTATCCATATGCTGTCTTCAAAGCCTTTAGGACAGCAGAAACTATGCAAGGTTAAAGTCCTGAGAAATAACACACCAGAATCCAGCTATGAACAATTTTGTAACTTCTAGTCATCACATGGAAAATTCTTAATTAAAAAACCAGCCTTCCATTCAGCTCAAACTTTCACCCAGCCCCACCTCACACTCACTATTTTACACACTTCAGCTGAGTTCAGGCCAAGAAGTAAGCTGACAACTGAGATAGGGATGTAAGCAGCATCGCAGGCATCTAATCCTAATGGATTGTAGGATGGGAGAGGTTCCGGGGAAAATGCTGCCCCAGGAAGAGGATGGGAATCGGCTCTGGGTTCCCATCCAAGCAGTGGGTTCACTGCAGCTTCTTTCTGGCCCTGTCTCAGCAACCAGCACAAGGCAGAGCCTGACCTCTGCATATTTGTACAGATCCATAGCCTTCCTCCATAATCACCCTCTTGCCCACATTTCAGCCAGCAGTCTTCAATTTTGACTCTGCTGTTTGATCACATTCCTCTCTGAAGTTCTTCTGAGCTCCAGTCAAACCCCAGTTAATAGACCGTGGGCCCACCTATAGATGGGCCATGGTGACAGGAGTGTGATTAATTACCTGCCCTCCTGGGTGATGTCTCTATTTCCTTTGTCCATGTTTGAAAATGGGTGGTATCATAGTTTGGATGACGTGTTAGTTACTCAATCATGTCTGACTCTGCACCAAGCTCCTCTGTCCACGGAATTCTCCAGTCAAGAATACTGGAGTGGGAAGCCATTTCCTTTCTCCAAGGGATCTTTCCGACCCAGGGATCATATCTGGGTGTCCTGCATTGCAGGCAGAGTCGTTACCATCTGAGCCACCAGGGCTTGGGAAATGATGACAGTCACCTGACTGAAAGGGCAGAGAAAACCAGCATGTAGCTGATGAATCAGATAAGCCACTTCTCCATGTAAAACCTCCAGTGATTTCCTATGTACTTATCATGGCTGGCAAGGCCTTAGGTGAAATTTCCTGCTGCCCTCTCCAAACCTACCTGCCATTTGCTCTCTTTGCTCACTTGGCAGCAGTCACACTGCCCTTCTTTCTGTTTCCTAAGCACTCTCTTCTCTTACAACTTAGAGCCTTCACTATTGTTTGTTCTACCTGAAATTCACTTCCCCAAGACCTTCTCATAACTGACTCCCTGTCATTCAAGTCTCTGCTCAAATATTGTGCCTCTACAAAGAACATTCCTGACCATTCTATTAAAGCTTATCTACCTGCCCACTTTTTTATTACCCTGTTTTATTCTCATCATTGACCTTATCCCTCTAAAATGATCTTATTTACAGTTGTATACTTACTTAACATCTGTCTTCTCTATTAAAATGTTATTATAGTGAAGGCTGGGACTTGTGTTTCAGTGCCCAGAATAGTGACTGGTATATAGAACAGTCTCCAAAATACTATCTGGATGAATAATACACACTGTTCTAAAAGCACATTTGGGTGCCTTGTAAACTGACTGGTACTGAAAGGACAGGTCAGATAACAATAAGAGCATCAAAGATTTCAAGTCGAACAATGGAGGAGGGCTAGACAGGCAGAGTTATCCAAGGAATTTTTTCCATTGGCAACAAGATTCCAGCCTACAGCAATAGGCTTGGGATCTTGAATGGACCAGGAAAGAAGGGGGGCCCCACTCTGGGTTAGGGATTTCAGTGGTCTCAGCCTATAGGAAGACAGGAAAGGGAATCAATCAGGACTAAGGAGAAAGAGAAAATGTCTAATCTGGGGATGGACAAGCCAGCCTAGAAGAGGAAAAGGAAGGTATGTCCTAGGCAAGACAGCTAACCAGCCATCAGCCCTGAATATACAGATTTCCAAATCTGATGGCATGTAGCAACAGTTTGGTGAGGGTGAGCAGTGCCAAACCTCATCAGTATTAAATCAGAAAACAGTGACCTAATACCCTACTCTGCCAAAAGGTGTCCAGATGTTGAGGGCAGAAAGTGAAGGATCCTAAGGATGACAGAGACACATAGAGATGGGAGCTGACAGCATCTAGCGGCCAGTCACTGCAAGAGTTAATCAGCTCACAGTTCCCAGAGGCAGCCGAAGATGAATAGCTGTGTGCTGTGATTATTCTTCCTTTTAAACTGTCCTATGTCTCCATGTTATAGGCAACACTTTCTGGAGTAAGTAAATCATGCCAGCATTCATCTCACACATACAGGCAAATATGAAATCAACATTTCTCCATGGTAAAAAGATCCTGCTGTGTCTGCTGCTGCTGGTGGGTATCCTGAAAGTCAGTCACTTCCTTTCTCTAAGGGAAAAATAGGCTCAGAAGAAGGATCTGCTTCCTTGTCAGGGGCTCACTGTAGGCATGGTTAGGAGTAATTGTCTAAAACAAAAACAGACTGTTATGAAATGGGATCAACTGTGCCAATTCTGGGTAGTTTGAAACCCCCCAGGAGAAAGACTGTCCATAGCAGTATTCTGCAGTGAATCTTTATTCAGACTTGAAAAGAGCAGAATTAAGGAGTCCTCTGGCTGTCCCGTGGTTCAGGGTTCTATCCCTGGTCAGGAAGCCATGAACTCGTCGTCTTCTTCTTCTTCTTCTTCTTTTTTTTTTTTAAATAAGATTAGTTGAGAGGTATTAAGCATGTATTTAAAACAGTATAATTCCCTAAATAGAGAGTTTCTTATTGGCAACAGTGGTAAAGAACCCACCTGCCAATACAGGAGACATAAGAGATATGGGTTTGATTCCTGGGTCAGGAAGATCCCCTGGCAGAGGAAATGGCACCCCACTCCGGTAGAATCCCAAGGACAGAGGAGCCTGGTGGGCTATGGTCCATAGGGTCACAAAAAGTTAGACATTACTGAAATGACTTAGCATGCATGCACGCAAGCATATATTAAAGACAGTATAATTCCCTAAATAGAAAAGTTATGCATACATGATATTTATTTGCCATTAACTTACCTGAATAAACAGGTTTTTCAGACTCTATGTCATCTGGCTGTATGTGAATGGTAGAATCATACATAGGCTGGAATGGAGACATGGCAAGAATACAATGTCATAGAAATTGCACTGGATCTTGCCCCAACCTGTGGCTCCATGCTTCTAGCAACCCTGCATCTCAAATGGTTATTCCAAGAGTTCCTGGTGGTGTATAATGCAAGCGTCAGTACTCAGTCACTTTATTCACGTCCAGCTCTTTGCTACCCCATGGACTGTGGCCCGCCAGGCTCCTCGATCCATGGGCTTCTCCAGGCAAGAATACTGGAGTGGGTTGCCATTTCCTCCTCCAGGAGATCTTTCTAACCCAGGAATCAAATCTGCATCTTCTGCATTGCAGGTGGACTCTTTACCACTGAGCCATGAGGGAAGCCCATCTTAAGCAAGACTCACAATTAAATCCACGTTCACTGGGTATCACCCTGGCTCTTCATCCCTCTCCCAGCATCTACAGGGTTCTTCTGCATCCTGAAGAGTGCACTATCAATATGGCATGGATGGGAAGATCCCTAAGATGCTCAACATTTTGTCCTGATGTCAAGAATGCTGTTTCTCCTCTTTTCTCTTGTAATTTCATGAAGAGTAGTCATCATAAAAATGATAATGATTATTGTAGTAATGATAGTGGTGAATTGTTGAATATGGTTGCTATGTGTCAGGCACCATTCTAAGTGATTTATATGTAATTCATTTGATCCCCAGAACAACCACCCTACAAGGCAAAGCTGTTTTACTGATGAGTAGACTGAGGAACATAGGAAATAACTTGCCTAAAGCTACTTGTATGTAGCGTGGTGTTCGACAGAGTTTTAGTGAAAGAGCTGGGTTTTCTTACATATACACAGGCATAAAGGAAGAGAAAGATATCCTCAGAAATAATTAGCATTTATCACTACACATGCAAATATATATATCAGGGAATGATATACTATATAAATTGCTTTTAATGCAGTTTTCTCACTTCCAGTTTTGGGAGCATGATATTATATAGTGAATATAGATCTCTCATCATCTTTTAAAACTACTACATGGTATTCTGCTATGTATTATATCATAATAGACTTAATGACTACTATATTTTGAATGATAATATGGTTTTCTAATTTTTCCTATTGTACTAATGCTGAAATGAACCTCTTTGGACCTGTATCTTCAGACAGTTGTCCTATTATTTCCCTAAGGTTAAACTCTAGAAATTGCCTTGCTGCATAAATGGAAATTCACATTTTCAATTTTGATAATATGTTGTCCAACCATTCTCTAGAAAGTCTTGTTTTATCAATCTGACCAAAACATATAAAAATGCCTGTTTACATATGCCCTAGCCAACATTGAATAATACCAATATTTTTAATCATTTTGAATTTATTAATAACAGGCAAGAAATGGCATCTCTCATGTTTTAATTTGTGTTTCCTCAATAGCTAGTCAGGGTCAGCATTTTTCAGTGCTAAAAATGTGGGTATCTATTCTATGAATTGCCTGACCTGTTCTTGGGCCACTTGCTTTTGGAATAACCTCTTTTTCTTGAAGATTTGCATGAGCCCTGAAAAGATTAAGGAAGCTAAACCTTTCTTTGTAATATCTCTTGCAAATAATTTTCAGAGTTTGTCTTTTAATGTTGTTTATTGTATTTAGGTAAATAATTAGATCAGGGTTTATGTTAGAGATTCGAAAGTTGTGGAATTTTATGTAGTCAAAAACACTATTAATCTTTTCCTTTCAGCCACTGAGTCTGCACTTAAAACATTTTAAGTGTTTTACCACCATAAAATTACATAAATACTTATTTATATATCCTAGTGTTCTTATGGTTTCTCTTTTCCAATAAAAACTTTGAAACATTGAAATTTATTCTTGTGTGAATTAAGGTATAAATTCAAACCTTTTTAAAAAATGGTATATACTT
>SJYC01109308.1:0-88150 GCA_006408675.1 Madoqua kirkii
TGCTAAGGCATTTAGTAGCTTAAAATGATAATAATACTTAATTCTAGATTGTATAGTCTAATCAATATTAAGTAACATTATACTTTCTTTTATCTTTATGTTATAAGAATTTTAATTTGAGTTCTAATAGAACTATTTGTGTATGTGTTTCCTTAGTATATCTCTATTATGAGAACCTTTCTAGATCAATCTAGTTTTAGAACATTACCTATAAACAGTATTTAGATAACTTCATTTCTATTTCTATATATCAATAAAAAATTTTTCTATTGATTATATAACTATCTATTCTATTATTCTAATAATGATTATCCATATTTTTCTTAAATTATATTGAATTTTTATTTCTCCATGATAGTGAGGCACATGAACATTACATAACAATTCCTCTATTCCATCCTCACCCGTAAATTCTAGTAGCCATGAGGACAGGGACCATTCTCTGGTGTATTCCACAAGGCTGGTCATATAAATAAAGACTTGTAACCCAAAATAAGACAAAATAATATAGCCGTAACCTTCTCCCATTTTCTGCTAAACAGAGGCACAACTTTGAACTTTTTAAGCTGGTTTTAAGAAATGTACTCTATAACTTTAAATAGTATGAGTATATGCTATTTGAATTCTTAACAGAATTTAGCCAGTCCTTATTTTAATCTCTTCTTAACACCATCTACCCAAATCCCATAAGTAGCTACTGATTCTTGAGTTTTTCCAGTGTTCTATGGTATATTCTTCTTTCTGGCAGTTAGGATCCAGCTTTCCTGTCTGCGGTATCAGTTACACTCATCCATTTACTTCCTTAGCTTCCCAGATTTCATTGCTATTATTTTTATCATTATTTTTCTATGTCATTTTAAACTTTTTGTTTTTAAACATTATTTGACTCTCATTTTAGTGAGATTTCAAGAGGAAATAAAACTAAAAGCGAGTGTTCAATCTGCTATTTTTTTTAAAAAAATCAGAAATCTTGAGCGTTTTAATTTTTGTTTTCTACTGCTGGAAATTCAAACATCTTGCCAGAATATACTTTAGAGCATATCTCCTTTTATCATTTCTACCAGGGTGTTCAATCACAGATTCGGTTCTACAGGTCTAAATTTGTCCTTAGTGTGAGGAAGTCCTCTATTGTTTCTTTGACAGTCCATCTCAGTGCTTTGTTTCACTTTCTGGAATCCTTTTATAAGTGATGTCTTAGTCCAGTTGGACTGCTGTAACAAAATACTATTGACTAAGTAGCTTATAAACAACAGAAACCTATTTCTCACAGTTCTGGAGGCCCAAACTCCAAAATTAGAACTTTTCCCTGCTTTGTTCCGTTTTCTTCCATTAGTTGTTTAAAAATACAGTAATAACACCTGACCTGGGAAGTGGAAATGAACAAAAGGGACAAAAGCATCTCCCAGCAAGAAGTTGAGGTTAAAACCATATTTGGAAATATCTTTCTGCTTATTTTCATTGAATGTTTCTTTCCAGCAGCATAGTTTGGGATAATATTCTCAATTATAGTCTAAGGATATGAGACATCCTGATGTGTGACTGGGAGAAGGACTTTGAGCTCTAGGGACAAGAAATGTGTCCCTAGGTGAGATGGGGCTCACAGGAAAGGTCTCCTGAATCTACAGAGATTTCTTTTGGGCTTCACCTCGTCTTTTCTTCAACACTTCCAAAAGCAGTTTTAGCTCTTAGGCCTAGAGAAGACTTTGGTTCAATTTTCATTATAAGTCATTTCCATCCCTAGGAAATGTTTCCTAACAATCCTCATTAAACTTGCTATTTACAGATCAGATGGTAGAGAAATGATTATACATATTTAAGAACCCCCAAATGAAGATTGTCAAATTATTCCTGGAGCTGAGGGAGAGAAAAGTTGAGAATAAAAAGAAGGATGGAAAGAAGAAAAGGAAGGAGGGAAAGATGGTGACATCACCGACATGATGGACATGGGTTTGAGTAAGATCCAGGAGTTGGTGATAGACAGGGAAGCCTGGCATGCTGCAGTCCATGGTGTCACAAAGAGTTGGACACAACTGAGTGGCTGAACTGAAGAATGGCGAGATATTTCCTAACCTAATTCATCACTTTCTATGAATCAGTTAAGAAAGCCTCAGAAAGTTGTAGATCAAGTCCATGGTTTGAGTTCTAACCTCAGGGACCAACAAGTCTGGAGTCTCCAGCTTGCCTCTTTATCTGCCCCCTTATCTCCTTCCACTTTTTTTTTTTTTTTTTGAGGGCTTGGAGAGATAGAGTATTGAATGGACTTAAGGCTCACTGACTCTTGTTCAAATAAAGTTTAAGGAAATGGAGTAGTTCAAGGTTCTCATTTCTAGCAATGAAGGAAGTGTTTGAATCTCGATTTTACCACTTCAGTCACGTCACTTGGCGGCTGCAATTCCTGAATAATTTCTGTCATTTTCAATACTAATCCACAGGAGTCACTTCCTATTCTTTCAGGAAGAGGCAAGAAGGAGAATCAAAGGGAAGCTTATCTGTGTCTTTTGCAGTCTAGCTTAGCTCAGGCACAAGGAACCAGCCCCCGGCTGAGCTAGGCATGCCCATGGCTGTAGGAATTAGCCACTCTGCATTCTGCTTCTTACTCCTGCTCTGCCCTTGCTTTGGTCACTGATTCTCCCGGTTCAAAATCCAGCCCCTGCACCTCTGGACCTAAACCCAGCGCTGCAAAGTTTGCACCTGTGGGGCTCTGCCTTTGACTATCAGAGTCTTCCCTCGGAGGGAGTCCTTGGCACACAGTCCTTACCGCTAGAGCCAGAGGCAGAGCTGGCAGAGAGCGGAGAAGGCAAGCGCTCCCTTGAGCACTTTCTTCAAAGGCAGAACCTTTTCAGACCTGGTGACATATATGAAAGATTGTGAAAGTCTACATCCCTGCCCCACCCTGCCCATCAGAATGGGAAGATGTGCCTGGGCTTCCACCCAGTGCCTCTGTGAAAAAAAAACCGAGACCTTTCCTCGAAGCTGTTCCTGCTCTCAGAAGGGGAAGGAGAGGGTAAGAGGACACTCCTGCTGCTGTGGGTACAAAACAGAGTCTTGATGCCATCCCTTCCCCCCAGGGAGAGTACAGCTCCAAGAGGCACCCTCACACCTGCCTGCATTTTAATTAGTATCATCCCACCATCTATCAACAGCAAGTCAACATGCTTCACACAAGGGGAGAAAAACAATCCTCGCCTTGTCAGCCCTGCTTCTCCAGGAGCAGCTGAGGGTCTCAACCCCCCTGACTCTGCCACTTCCTTTTCCCTGGGGGCTTTTGACAGTGTGCGGTGCAGCTTGCCGTGGAGAAGGCTTTGGCATCAGAAGGTGGCAGCATGGGAACATGGCAGAAAGGGTTGGGCTAGCTATTAGTCAGGCACAGGCACTCAGCACCAACCCTGTTTACAATCTTTAGAGGTATGTGAAAGGCACGTCTGTGCTGTGCTGTTTAATCACTTAGTCATGTCCAACTCTGTGACTCCACGGACTGTAGCCCACCAGACTACTCTGTCCATGGGGATTCTCCAGGCAAGAATACTGGACTGGGTTGCCATGCCCTCCTCCAGGGAGGATTCTCCTCCTGGGTTGATGCCATGCCCTCCTTCTGGGTTGATTGCCAACCCAGAAATCAAACTGGGATCTCCTGCATTGCAGGCAGATTCTTTACCAGCTGAGCTACCAGGGAAGCCTGATGAGCATGTCTATCCCCTTCTTAATAATAGAGGCACTGAGGTTTGGAGATAAGCGGGGACTGTTCCTCACTGGTCACACTGCTAATCTGAATGCACACCTGACCCATGGATCCCTCAGGGTCTTTCTGTCTCATTTCCCCTTGACCCCTGGACAGCAATCTGGACAGGGATTGGCCTTGAGTGTTCTCTGGTCTGCAAAGCTGGTGGTGGCAGGGCCTTGCCTCACTGCCCCAGCTCCCTCACCCTCATCCATCACAGCCTTCTGGATTTTAGACTATTATCCCAGATGATCAATGCCTTTTTCTGAGATGTGAGACAACTTTCCTGACTTTAGCAGCGAGATGACAGGAGCTCTGTCCATTAGACAGAGACAGGAGGTAGAAATGTGCAAGACTGCAAGGTTATAATGTGGAAGCCCCATAATGTATATGTGCACATGTGCACACTCATGGGAGTATGAGTCAGAGCAGTATATGATTGTGACAAGTGTGTTTTTGGTTTGTCTACAGGCGTAAGAACAGCAGGCACTGTGTGTCTACCATTCTAGACTGTAGACAACATTATAGTGTGGCCGAGAACCACCTGGACTGCCCTGAGTTTACCAAACCTCTCTGAGCCTCACTTCCCTCATTTGTAAAGAGGTAGTAAGACGATTCAGTGGTGCCATGGATGGAAACTCAGTATGGTACTTGAAAGTCAAAGTGTTAGTTGCTCAGTTGTGTCCAACTCTTGTGACCCCATGAACTATAACCCCCCAGGCTCCTCTGTCAATGGAATTCTCCAGGCAAGAAAACTGGAGTGAGTAGCCATTTCCTTCTTCAGGGATCTTCCGGACCCAAGGATTGAACCTGGGTCTCCCACACAATAGGCAGATTCTTTACCATCTGAGCCACCAGGGTACTTGGCACTCAATAAATTGTAGGTGCTGCTGCTGCTGCTGCTGCTAGGTCGCTTCAGTCGGTCTGACTCTGTGTGACTTGAGGCACCCTCACACCTGCCTGCATTTTAATTAGTATCATCCCACCATCTATCAACAGCAAGTCAACATGCTTCACACAAGGGGAGAAAAACAATCCTCGCCTTGTCAGCCCTGCTTCTCCAGGAGCAGCTGAGGGTCTCAACCCCCCTGACTCTGCCACTTCCTTTTCCCTGGGGGCTTTTGACAGTGTGCGGTGCAGCTTGCCGTGGAGAAGGCTTTGGCATCAGAAGGTGGCAGCATGGGAACATGGCAGAAAGGGTTGGGCTAGCTATTAGTCAGGCACAGGCACTCAGCACCAACCCTGTTTACAATCTTTAGAGGTATGTGAAAGGCACGTCTGTGCTGTGCTGTTTAATCACTTAGTCATGTCCAACTCTGTGACTCCACGGACTGTAGCCCACCAGACTACTCTGTCCATGGGGATTCTCCAGGCAAGAATACTGGACTGGGTTGCCATGCCCTCCTCCAGGGAGGATTCTCCTCCTGGGTTGATGCCATGCCCTCCTTCTGGGTTGATTGCCAACCCAGAAATCAAACTGGGATCTCCTGCATTGCAGGCAGATTCTTTACCAGCTGAGCTACCAGGGAAGCCTGATGAGCATGTCTATCCCCTTCTTAATAATAGAGGCACTGAGGTTTGGAGATAAGCGGGGACTGTTCCTCACTGGTCACACTGCTAATCTGAATGCACACCTGACCCATGGATCCCTCAGGGTCTTTCTGTCTCATTTCCCCTTGACCCCTGGACAGCAATCTGGACAGGGATTGGCCTTGAGTGTTCTCTGGTCTGCAAAGCTGGTGGTGGCAGGGCCTTGCCTCACTGCCCCAGCTCCCTCACCCTCATCCATCACAGCCTTCTGGATTTTAGACTATTATCCCAGATGATCAATGCCTTTTTCTGAGATGTGAGACAACTTTCCTGACTTTAGCAGCGAGATGACAGGAGCTCTGTCCATTAGACAGAGACAGGAGGTAGAAATGTGCAAGACTGCAAGGTTATAATGTGGAAGCCCCATAATGTATATGTGCACATGTGCACACTCATGGGAGTATGAGTCAGAGCAGTATATGATTGTGACAAGTGTGTTTTTGGTTTGTCTACAGGCGTAAGAACAGCAGGCACTGTGTGTCTACCATTCTAGACTGTAGACAACATTATAGTGTGGCCCAGAACCACCTGGACTGCCCTGAGTTTACCAAACCTCTCTGAGCCTCACTTCCCTCATTTGTAAAGAGGTAGTAAGACGATTCAGTGGTGCCATGGATGGAAACTCAGTATGGTACTTGAAAGTCAAAGTGTTAGTTGCTCAGTTGTGTCCAACTCTTGTGACCCCATGAACTATAACCCCCCAGGCTCCTCTGTCAATGGAATTCTCCAGGCAAGAAAACTGGAGTGAGTAGCCATTTCCTTCTTCAGGGATCTTCCGGACCCAAGGATTGAACCTGGGTCTCCCACACAATAGGCAGATTCTTTACCATCTGAGCCACCAGGGTACTTGGCACTCAATAAATTGTAGGTGCTGCTGCTGCTGCTGCTGCTAGGTCGCTTCAGTCGTGTCTGACTCTGTGTGACTCCATAGACAGCAGCCCACCAGGCTCTCTCGTCCCTGGGATTCTCCAGGCAAGAACACTGGAGTGGGTTGCCATTTCCTTCTCCAATGGCATGAAAGTGAAAAGTGAAAGTGAAGTTGCTCAGTCATGTCCGACTCTTAGCAACCCTATGGACTACAGCCCACCAGGCTCCTCTGTCCATGGGATTTTCCAGGCAAAAGTACTGGAGTGGGGTGCCATTGCCTTCTCCTAAATTGTAGGTACTAACTAGTGCTAAATCCCACTTATTAGCCTAGCATCAGTCTCTTCCAAGAAGATTAAAAAAAAAAAAGGTACATGCATACTCAGTTGTGTCCAACTCCTTGCAACTCCTTGAACTTAGCCTGCCAGGCTCCTCTGTCCATGGAGATTCTCTAGGCAAGAATATTGGAGTGGTTGCCATTTCCTCCTCCAGGAGATCTTCCCCACCCAGGGACTGAACCTGTGTCTCCTGCATTGGCAAGTGGATTCTTTGCCACTGAGCCACCTGGGAATCCCAGAAAAAAAAGAAAGACTTTGTCAAATGTTTTGCTGTAATCAAGACTTTATGTGCTCTCCTATATTTCCACAGTCTACCGCCTTAGGAAGCAGAGAGAAGGAAGAGAGTCTGGTCCTTTGTAGCTAATCGTCAGGGAGCCCACTCTCAGTCTCAGAGATCAATGCCTCCCTAAGTTGCCCACGGAGACTATGCCTTTAACAATACTGCCCCATGTGAAATGCTTCCACTGCCTCTAAGAAAGACCCTCACTGTGCCTTCCTCTTCATGAGAATACGAGCAACGTCCTTTCCTGGGTCAACCTTCCTTTCCTGCTCTTCCTAGTGAAACCCTAGATTCAGGAAAATCTCCATCTGCCTTTAAAGCTGGCTTCTGTCATCCTTATTAAGGAAAATCCCACTCAGCTGGGTCCTCAGCTACTTAGTAACAATTGTCCAATTTTCAGCCTCGCTTCCTTTTATCACAGAATTGCCTGAGCAGGTGTCCTCCGCGCCTCCTCTGCTCCTCGCAGGATAATGCCTTCCTTTGTGCTCTGCCTGGCAGGAGTGGCTGTCATGGGGATGATGCTGCTGAGGACTCTAGGGACTGAGTCTTTGCTAGCCCAGGACTTCTCTCCTGGGTGGTGCCGATGAAGAAGCTGGGCCTTTCCCAAGGATATAAGCCAAAGAAGCAGGTCTAATGTTGTTGTTTAGTCACTAAGTCGTGTCTCACTCTTTTGTGACCCCATGGACTTGAGCCCACCAGGCTCCTCTATCCATAGGATTTCCCAGTCAAGAATACTGGAGTGGTTGCCGTTTCCTTCTCCAGGGGATATTCCTGGCCCAGTGTTCAAACTGCATCTCATGCATTGGTGGGTGGACTTTTTACCACTAAGTCACCAGGGATGTCCTGTAGGTCTACGTGTGGTCCCCCCCAAAAGGCAGAAGTTGGAAAGAGCAATAGAGAACTCAAGAGTCAGAGAGAGGGATCCCACTTTCTCCTGCAGAACTTCTCAATATTTCCTGACCTGAGTAAAGGTGGCCTTCCAGAATCCCAGAACCTTCAGATTATTAGCTCTTAACTCCTATTGCCCCATTACCTTTGCAGAGAGAATTCTGGTTTCCCAAATTTTACAGTGCCCGCTCTCCTCTTTCTTTTTTCTTTCCTAGATCCTCTTTGATCTAGCTCCCTTGGAATAAAAGAGAACTTCTTAGTTCAGGTGAATAAAAAAAATGCTTCCTAGAGTAGGAAGGTTATCACAATGGCCCTTTGACAGTGCCAGAGCCCAAGATGTGAAAAGACAGGAAATGTGTGCAGATGGTCCAAAATATGGAGTAGAACAGAGGCAGGAATAAAAGTAGTAAAGATGATGGGAACAAGAATAAAACACCTTCTCTTTCCACTTTTCCTCAACCCAGAGATCTTTCTGGTGCAAGTCACAGTGCTGAGGATGAAGGAAGGAGTGGGGCTGGAGCACTGTCAGGGGAGTACAGACAATGGTGGTCAAAAAAGTGGTGTTGGGGATTGGGCTGATGAAAGCAGGGGTGATGTTAGTGTTGCTGAGGGTGGCAGGGATGGTTAGAGCCATCCTGTGGAATATTCTCCCAATTCTATGTCAAATCAAGCCCTACATCTCATAACACGGAGTGGGAAGGAATCTGGATTTAGGAGTCAGAATTCCTACTACTCTTATAAACATGTAAATCTTACTTTTTTGGTTCTAATTTGCTTATCTATAAAATATAGAGATCAAAAGAGGTAATTCAAATAGCCCTGCTTCTTCAATAATAGGATTTCAGAATTTAAGAATTTCTGTTTTCTCAAAAACATACTAGGCCACAAATCTGCTGATCTGTTTTCTGAGAACATCTGATGCTTCAACTGTTCCTTTGGTCATTCATAGGCAGCTGTGCTGATAGCAGTGTCTTGGTGCTAAGGCCTTGGATTCCCATATCGCAAAGACCATTTGTTTCATGTGTGGAACAAATCTCACATGCAATAGATGTTCAGTACATGTCTGATATTCCTTGGGGATAAAGAATCAACCAATGGTTGCTGAACACTTCCTGCATTACAGGTCTTCACCTAGGTCCTAGGGATAAAGAGAATTAAAGGCACATTTTCTGACTGTGAGGCCCCCTGAGTAGAGGCACAAGACATGTAAAGCATAAAGCGCAGTTTTAGTAAAGTCAGTTTTATAACACACAGTTGAACAAAGTGAAATGGGCTTGCTGACAAGGAGGCTCAGGTAAGGTAGGATGTAGTGATATCATGTGAATCTTGGAAGCTGATTCTTACCTCTTCATTGACAAGGAGAAGGTGGCTTTCAGGCAAAGAGAATGGAAATGCCACATGTAAAGACTAAGAGTATGTAACTAGGGGATAGTTGGCTGGTGTGAGGACTGAAGTCTGTCTATGGAGACAGTTGAATTTTGCCCTATGGGTGCCAGTGAAGGGTTTTAGGCAGGAGAACCATGAGTTCCCAGCCTTTTCAGAAATGTCCTCTGAAGGCAGGATAGAGAGTAGACTGAGATCCAGTAAGAGGGAAGCAGGAATATGTAATAGGAAGATCTCATGATTCCAGGCTCTTTCTTAAGATCTGGCTGAGAGGGGACAGAAAGCGAAGTTTAAGGGGGGACTCAGGAGAAGGAATCTATAAAATTCGACAACTTATTGGATCTAGAGAGTGAGGGGTAGGGGGGAATTTGGAATGGGTCTAAAATTTTGCTAGGGTGAGAAGTCCTATAGAAGGTATGGGAAGAAGAGTTGATGATCATGGGATTAGATGAGACCAATTCTCTGCAACTTTGATCTCAATGTGGTGCAGATATAAATGTAGTAGCCATTTGGTGTGTCAACTTCTATTTCATCCTATCTTTCCTTTCCCACATCTCAGCAGTGCTGAAGGTTCTACTGACATGCAAAAGCCCAGAACAGGTTGGAAGGAGAGAACAGAAGGGGGCCTCATGGATCCAAGAAGTCATTGGTTTTATTTCTCAGTGACCAAATGCCTCTGTCCCAATGAGACCCGTAACTAATCTGCTTTCAAAGGCCCAGTAGAGGTCTGAGTTTGATGCAGTTGAGTAGTGGGCTTCACTTTTTCGGTTTTTTCTTTCTTTTTTTTTTTTGGACTAAAAGCAGTTTCCATTTTATGCCTTTTGTCTCTTCATCCAAGCAAATGCCGATGGGATCTGGCAACCTGAGTTCAATAGCCAGTCCTTTTGGTCTTTCAAAGGCTATGAATGTAATAAGAGCACTCAACCCTTCTGAAGATATGCAAATCTGTGCATTTAAAAGATTTACATTCATCCTTCACAGGCCCTGAAATATAAATATGAAATACCCAGAACCTTGTCACTTCAGTAATAATTAAGCTGATGGCCTATTATGTTCGATTGCAAATCAATATAGTATCTTTTGGTGCCACTTGAGTTCTTGAGGGTTGGCGTGGGGCCAGCTCCAGTTATACAATTGAATTGCTGCAGCTGCCTGGGAAACTTCGCTGCCGTTCCCATTCAGGAAGAATAGGCGGGTAACAATGGTGACCAGCCTCCCTGCAGTAATTGTGTACGAGGACACATTTCCAATGGGGTTTTTGTTCAGCAGGTGCTGTTATTTTAGTTTAATTTGAATTCTGAAATATGGAGCAGAGAAGGAGACTAATCTTAACAGCAACTAACCTACAGCTGTTCGAAAGAGGCCAGCAAACAGCATATGTTGCTTAGATGGAAATCATAATTGCTCATTCTCCCTGGGCTGTTGGCCCCCAACGTGGAGCCTCTGAAATTAGCCGGCATTTTTCCGGCATTTTCCTCAGTGGCGAGGTCTCTGCAGAGCTCGGGAAGAGCTATTCTAGAGTGGCTCGCACCCAGGAGGCTTTTGTGGCTTCTGCCTCTCCTCCTTCCTTCTTTTCCCTTCTTGGTCAGCTGAGCTGAGTTCTAAGAGCTACACAAAACGCATCCTGGCTTGGCTTCCTCATCTGAGGCTGCCATGGGAGGCTTGAGGACATGGCCTGTGAGGAAGGCAGGTGGTTACCCTTGAGCCAGATTCCCATGAGGGCGGTGACTGACATCGCTCTGCCTCTGAGGGAGTCTGACCTGGTGGAGACACTCATTGGAATAAGAAACCGCATCTACGTGGGGTGCTCCCATCCGCAGCACACTTTCACATGCTTTGCATTTTTATTTGTATCCTCACCACACTCCCTGGAAGGAGATGACACTATTGCCCTTTTATAAAGAGGGAAGCTGAAGGGCAGGGACAGATCCAAAGTAAAAATGGCTGGGACTGGGACATAAATCTTGAAACTTAAAAGTCCATGTCCTTTTCCTACCCCAGCCGCCTCTCTTTTACCTCTTGTAACTTCCTTTTCTCCCTGGTGGATAAGAAGTTCTGAGAGATGTGCTTCCTCTCGATTTCCTCTAAATCTAGAGACAAGAACAAAAGTCAAGACCAGATTCCACATGGCTCCGTATTGGGAACTGAAGTTCGGGTGCTGAGCATAAGAAAGATCAGAGGCATGGCATAATAAATGCCAAGGCCTCTTTTCTTTGCCCTTGTCCTTCCCTCCTTCTCTTCTTTCTTCCTTCTCTCTTACTTTTCTTCTGCTCTTTCCACCCTCCTCCCTTCTCACTTCTCTTCCCTCCTAATCTCCTTCTTTCTCCTCCACTCCTTTCCTTCCCCCTTCCTTCCACATTTACTGAGCTCCTACTCTAAGGCAGGTACTGAACTAGGCATGATAAGGGATGCAGTGATAAACAAGACATATTCCTAGCTGTCAACAGTTTACCCAGAAGTGATTGAAACCCTACAAAATAGTAAAAAAAACGTTTGATTTTTAACCTAAGAGTGGGATGCATGAAGTGCTGGGGTTCTGGCAAAGAGGAATTTTTCACAGGGGATGTGACCTTTGAGATACTAGATTATGGAGGATAAACAGAAAACTTGCAGGTGGACAGAAGGGCTCAGGGATTCCAGACAAGGTGTGGGTCACTGATCTCACCCTATCATGGGCATATTGTTAGTAGGGTTTGAAGGAGTTAAGAGCTTAGAGAGTGAACTGACCTAGCAGGGTTGCCTTACAGCATCAGTTTCAGGGCTAGCAGTGTTGGGATGAAGAGTGAGTGAGAGGTATGACCTGAAGAGGGCAGGAGAGGCCAGCAGGGATCTGGCCCAGGTGCCTATTGTCAATATCTCTCCCGGTCTGAGAGGTTGGGGCCCTGCTAGCTTGCCCTGTGTGTGGCTGGAGCAATGCTTCCACTCAGATACTGCTGCCATCAGAAGTGTGGGTGGTTCCCAAGCTCAGGGGCCTGGGATTCGCGTGGGTCTCTGCTCTCTCTCAGCAGTCCTTTCACCTTCCTCTTTGGGGGGTCAGAGACTGTCACTTACTCAGCCTAACCTTTTATGCTCACTTCCTCTTTGCTCTGGAATGTTCCTGGCTGGGAGGTATACTGTGATCCCTGAATCCATACCAGCTTCAGACTCAGCTCCCAACACTTGCATATCTCATGGGCTTGCCCCCTGTATTCTATACTTGAGACAAATCCCATGGTCCAAAGCCATGGACTCATCTAGCTCTGGGTGCTAGAGAGGAATCTAGAGAGGAAGTAGATGATGCTGAAGGGCAGGAGCTTTGTAATCACATATTGCCTGGACCTACAGAAGTGCCTATCCCTTTTGTCACTTGCAGCTATGTAACTATCACTTAATTATTTCATCTGCAAATAGGAGAACATAATCGCTAATGGATCAAGTTATTGTGATGTTTAAATTTATAAATTTTAATATATTAACACAGGGCTTGGAACTAAAGCCAATGAGTTTTAGTGGTTAGTAGTGACGCTCAGCGGGTAAAGCGTCTGTCTGCAATGCTGGAGACCTGGGTTTGATCCCTGGGTTGGGAAGATCCCCTGGAGAAGGGCATGGCAACCCATTCCAGTACTCTTGCCTGGAGAATCCCATGGACAGAGAGGCCTGGTAGTCTACAGTCCATGGGGTCGCAAAGAGTCGGTCATGACTGAGCGACTTCACTCACTCACTCAGTGACGCAGGAGTGGTAGTAGCTGTAGGAAAGTAGCAGTGGTAGTGGAGTAACAGTGGTGGTAATGGTAGTTCTATGGTGATAGTGGTGGTAATGGTGGTGATGTTGTTAGTTGCTAAGTCATAGCTGACTCTTTGTGACCCTATGCACTGCAACACACCAGGTTTCCCTATCCTTCACTATCTCCTGGAGTTTGCTCAGACTCATGCCCATTGAGTCAGTGATTCCATCCACACATCTCATCCTCTGTCACCCCCTTCTCCTCTTCCTCAGTCTTCCCCAGCATCAGGGTCTTTTCTAGTGAGCTGACTCTTCACATCAGGTATCCAAAGTATTGGAGCTTGAGTTATTCATTCCTTCCAATGCATATTAAGAATTGATTTCCTTTAGGATTGACTGGTTTGATCTCCTTGCCATGCAAGAGACTGTCAGGAGTCTTCTCCACAACAATTCAAAAGCATCAGTTCTTCTGTGCTCAGCCTTCTTTATGGCCCAAATGTCACATCCCTACATGACTACTGAGAAAACCATAGCTTTGACTATATGGATATTTGTTGGCAAAGTAATGTCTCTGCTTTTTAATATGCTGTCTAGCTTTATCATAGCTTTCCTTCCAAGGAGCAAGCATCTTTTAATTTCGTGGCTGCAGTTACCATCTGCAGTGATTTTGAAGCCCAAGAAATTAAAATCTACCTGTTTCCAGTTTTCCCTCTTCCGTCTGCCATGAAGTGATGTGACCAGTCACCATGATCTTTAATTTTTTGAATGTTGAATTTTAAGCCAGCATATTCACTCTGTTCTTTCACCCTCAGCAAGAGGCTCTTTAGTTCCTCTTCTCTTTCTGCCATTAGGGTAGTGTCATATGCGTATCTGAGTTTGTTGATATTTCTCCCAGCAATCTTGATTCCAGCTTGTGGTTTGTCCAGCCCAGCATTTTGTATAATGTACTCTGTATATAAGTTAAATAAACAGGGTGACAAACAAGTCTTGACATACTTGAGTACTTGATGCACTCATTTCCTAATTCTGAACTAGTAATAGTAATGCTAATGGTAGGGGTAATAATAGTGGTGCTAATGGTAGGGGTAGTAATAGTACTGGCAATGGTAGTGTTTGAAAATAGTAGTGGTAATGATTGTTTTGTGGATACCATAGGAAAGTTTCTACTACACCTCATCTTAACTGAAAACTGGGCAAATGATACCTCTCACAGCTGTAATAATGTTAATGAACAATCATATTCCACAGATATTTACTGAGCACTCTGAACATGTGAAATTGTCTGTAATCCGAGTCTGTCACATGGAATTTCACTTAAGTGTTAGTTCAGTTTAAATGTGAATCCCCTCTTATGGGTGAGGAACTGGCATTTTTCCTCCATGATTCTTTTTTACAGACAAAGCACAGGCATCAGAGAGGAACGAAGCCAAACTATTGTGTGTAAACTAGTGTAAAGCAAGGGCAGGGGCTATTTTGTCTCTTTCACCACTGGGTCCTCATGGCCCAGCACCATGCCTGGTATGACAAATGTTGGCAATATTTAAGTAACACATATGCATAGTGGATATTTGTTGAATGTGGGATGAATGAATGGTGCTGTACTGCACAAGACAAAGTCCAGGGAGACTCTAGAAGGGTGTCAACTAGAAGCAGTGATGACCATTTGGCTCTTAGCCCTTGGTTAGGATAGGAAGGGAAGAAACTTAGCTGGGGAAGTGGGGGAGTTGAGGGCCACCTAAGATGAAAGAGCTCTGGCCTCCCTTGGTAAATGTGGAGAGGCTGCTATAGAACAGCTCCTCTGCCTCTATTACTTTAGGCAAGCCAGACAGACCAAGGATGTGTGTGGGTGGGAATTTATTTTGGCAGCTCAAGTAAGGAAGCCAAGCCAAGAGCCTAAGGCTATTCAGTGAAACACCACATGTTAATCGCAATCTATCCTGGGTAATCCCAGCAAGCATTTTGATCTCAGGAAAGGGTAACCCAAGATCAAACAGCTTCTGTGAGAGGCTTGTTCTTGGGTGGTTCAGTGATAAAGGAGGATGTGAGTAAGGTCTGGGGAAGAAACAATTTGTTCTTGTGAGCTTGGTCAGACTGGGAAGCCCATTCCACCTCCCAGATTATGACATCGGGGAGGATGGGTCCCCTCACCTGCTAATGGCTGAAGTGACTTCTTTGCTGCTGTAAAAAGTACAAGGACATTTGGAATACATTGTAAGAAGAAAAAAAAAGAAAAACATTGTAAAGTAGAAGAAGCCTCTAAGAAAATAGCTCTAGTAGCCTCTGGTAGTTGGAGGTCATGAAGATACAGCCTCTAGAGCAGGCTGTCTCACTAGGAGCAAGAAACCAACTCAGGTCTCTGAGTCACGTCCTACAGCTGTCAGCATGGCAGAGGTGGACCCTGATTGCTCTGGGAAGAGACTCATGAGCACTGGTCCTCTGCTCATTGGTATCTATCCCTATGGATACGCATCCCACTCTCCACCCCAAGAGGTGGATACATCCTCACCATTTCCCAGTTAACCAATCACCAAAGAATCTGTAGTTCTGGTCAAGGTGGAATTACTGGCTGATGGCCATGTATTTCTGTAAAATATATATGTATATATTAATGTACATATAAAAATATATATGTGTATATCACAGCATTGTCAACATTTTAATCACTTAAAATATCAGATAATCACTCTCTCTCTATTTCCCCCACCACACACACACACAAATATACACACACCATTCTACATGTTTACATCCACCAGATACTCTGGTTTTAGGCAGAAGAACCATATATTCCCAGCCTGGGGATTTGGTAGGAAGAGACTGAAGGAGGGAATGGGCTTCAGGTTCATCACCAGGGCTTCAGAAAGTGTAGCTCTTCTTCTGTCTCTTTTGTATGTTGGGCTTTTGGAGAATTATTCATGTGGAAAAAATGTTTCTTTGCAAAATAACCCCCCAAAACAAACAAAAACCACCCAAAGAAAACAACATTAGAAATGATCACTTAATGTCTAGCACTCAGTAGATATCAGGCACTTAATAAATAGCCCCTTCTCCTCAACATCTTTTTCAAAAAATGGCAATTGCTATTTCCAGTGGCTTTTGCTTCATGTACTTTTAAAAGCAGAAAAAGAAAAAAAAAACCACTAAGTGCTTGCCACTTGCATCTAATTATGAGAATGTTTGGTCTAGTGATTCTGTGTGTCGAGATCACAACTCCGGTGCTTATCTCTTAATCCATCAGTTTCAAATGACTGTCCAGGGACTCCTTTTTCTTTGGTGTGACTTCTTTCTGCAGCCAAAATTTCGTGAAGCTGCCTGAACTCCCATCTCCACACAGCCCCCTTTCACTTAGCTGACCTGATAAATGGCCAACAAGGTCTGGTTTCAGCAATGGGCACACTTCACTAGAAAACAATTAAAGTGACCAAAACCTGTTGAGATCTAATGAATATTCACTCACCCACCTGAACAGATGCCAGTTACAGCAGAAGAGAAACACAGCTCCTGTAGTCAGGGGATTTGCCCTGGTCTAGGTCTTCTAGCCGGAGAAGGCAATGGCACCCTACTCCAGTACTCTTGGTTTGGAGAAAATCCCGTGGTTTGGAGAAAGAAGGTCAGACTCTGATCCAAAGCTCTATCTGTTCATAAGGAAACTGAGGTTCAGAGAAGGAAAGTTATGGGTGCAAACTCACATAGCCCATTACAGACTGCTAATGAAGCTCCACAGTAATAGCTAACAGCACATGAAGTCTCAGTGGGCAATACAAGAGTAGTTAATCACTCATTGACTGAAAGAAGTTTTTGAGTTAGGAGGAAATGCAGTGCTATAGATGACAGGAGACGCCTTCCTGGAGAAAGTGCAAGGAAAGTTTCTCAAAGATGAGAGCAGAAGAGAAGAAAGAGAACAAGAACTTGTAACTGGGTGACTCAGGCATTGGGTTAGGCACCATACACTCTGACTTGATAAAAAGATTAATTGCACAGTTACTATTTTTGTTGACTGATTCTATGCCAGGTGTTTTATTTATATCAACTCCAGTCAATGAAATGATTCTTCTGGATAGGAATAATTATCCCAGTTTTACAGATGAGAAAACAAAGTGTGATAAATACTTTACTGAATCCACCCAGCTGGCTGGAATCAGAGCTAGGATAAAAAGGGCCCACTTTCTATAACATATTGAGTTCTATGATGCCTTTGTGTATTTATTCGCAATTACAACATAAATAACATTCCATTTTACATATGTGAAAACAAGTTCAGAGTAGTTAAGAAATTTGCCTTAACAAATCACACAGCAAGAGTGTGGTAGACTCCGTCTAAAGAGAGAACTGATGTCTTTTTCTTTTTTTTTTTTTTTAACCAGAGAGTACACTCTTTCACCAGTCTGGTTTTGGATGTACCTAGTAGGAAGGGACCAAAGAAGGCAATGGCACCTGACTCCAGTACTCTTGCCTGGAAAATCCCATGGATGGAGGAGTCTGGTAGGCTACAGTACATGGGGTTGCTAGGAGTCAGACATGACTGAGCAATTTCACTTTCACTTTCACTTTCATGCATTGGGAAAAGAAATGGCAAACTACTCCAGTGTTCTTGCCTGGAGAATCTCAAGGACGGCGGAGCCTGATGGGCTGCCGTCTACACGGTCGCACAGAGTCGGACATGACTGATGCGACTTGGCGGCAGTGGCGGCAGCAGCAGCAGCAGTAGGAAGGGACAAGGCAAAAATGTAGAGACACAGAGGCTGGAACAAAAGCATACCCCTGCAGAATGTTAAGGCAACTTAACTTCTGTTCATCAAACTCTATATGGATATTGTTGTTGTTCAGTCCCTAAGTCATGTCCAACCCCATGGACTGTGGCACATCAGGCTCCTTTGTCCTCCGCTATCTCCTGGAGTTTGCTTAGATTCATGTCCATTGAGCTGGTGATGCTATCTAACCATCTCATCCTCTGTCCCCCACTTCTACTCTTCCCATCAATCTTTCCCAGAACCAGGTCATATTGAGTTCTATGATGCCTTTGTGTATTTATTCGCAATTACAACATAAATAACATTCCATTTTACATATGTGAAAACAAGTTCAGAGTAGTTAAGAAATTTGCCTTAACAAATCACACAGCAAGAGTGTGGTAGACTCCGTCTAAAGAGAGAACTGATGTCTTTTTCTTTTTTTTTTTTTTTAACCAGAGAGTACACTCTTTCACCAGTCTGGTTTTGGATGTACCTAGTAGGAAGGGACCAAAGAAGGCAATGGCACCTGACTCCAGTACTCTTGCCTGGAAAATCCCATGGATGGAGGAGTCTGGTAGGCTACAGTACATGGGGTTGCTAGGAGTCAGACATGACTGAGCAATTTCACTTTCACTTTCACTTTCATGCATTGGGAAAAGAAATGGCAAACTACTCCAGTGTTCTTGCCTGGAGAATCTCAAGGACGGCGGAGCCTGATGGGCTGCCGTCTACACGGTCGCACAGAGTCGGACATGACTGATGCGACTTGGCGGCAGTGGCGGCAGCAGCAGCAGCAGTAGGAAGGGACAAGGCAAAAATGTAGAGACACAGAGGCTGGAACAAAAGCATACCCCTGCAGAATGTTAAGGCAACTTAACTTCTGTTCATCAAACTCTATATGGATATTGTTGTTGTTCAGTCCCTAAGTCATGTCCAACCCCATGGACTGTGGCACATCAGGCTCCTTTGTCCTCCGCTATCTCCTGGAGTTTGCTTAGATTCATGTCCATTGAGCTGGTGATGCTATCTAACCATCTCATCCTCTGTCCCCCACTTCTACTCTTCCCATCAATCTTTCCCAGAACCAGGGTTTCTTCCAGTGAGTTGGTTCTTTGCATCTAGTGGCCAAAGTATTGGAGCTTCAGCTTCAAGATCAGTCCTTCCAGTGAATATTCAGACTTGATTTCCTTTAGGATTGACTGGTTTCATCTCCTTGCTGTCCAAGAGACTTTCAAAAGTCTTCTCTAGCACCACAATTGAAAGTATCAACTTTTCAATTCTTAGTCCTCTTTATGACCCAACTCACATCCATACATGACTACTGGAAAAACCATAGCTATATGGACTATATGGACCTGTGTCGCAAACTGATGCCTCTGCTTTTTAATACACTGTCCTGTGTGGATGTGAAGGGTGCAAAACCTTGATCTTGGCTCTACTTCCTGTTCTCAACCAATACTTCTCAGGCCTCAGCTAGGTATCTTTTGCTTTTCCTACATTGTGCTTTGGGTGATAAAAGAAAAATTGTTTTCCTTTACTCTCTGTTGATCTTAGAGAGTTTTGTACCAACTCTGTAGATCCCTAATCTCTAGGCGAGCCATTTCCTTTCTCTAAGCCTCAGTTTCCTCCTCTGAAAATGGGAGCTTCAATCTCTGCTTCAAGAAATGTGTAGGTAATAAAGTAAACAATATTACCTGAGGGTTAAGGATGTTGTCTGGCACATATTTGGCACCTGTACACAGTTGTCATAGCAGTAATGTTATCAGTGGATGGTGCAGTTGTTAATATTATTTTTCATTTACCTCATCCACTTAGTCCCCAGCCCCTAGAATCCACTGAATCAGAACCAGCTGGCCAACAACCCTACTATTCTTTCCCTGCTGACAATGCTCCTTTTTGCTATGTGGCAAAAAGGACTGAGCTAGAAAGATGGGTGGGGGTGATAACAGGAGTGAGATATACCAGTTGATTCTTGGCAGTAATTCATGAAAGTGATGATGGAACCTGGGGTAAGGGACAGCAGATAAAGGAGGGTTTGCCCCTTGGCCAACTGAGAATCCCTGGGGAAACCAATTTCTAAGAAGAAAATCAAGTCTCTTTCCTCTCCACTCTCTTCATTCGTGCCTCACCCTCCTCTGCCAACTCTGGGCTCCAGCTGGTCTGGGAGGCAGCTCACCTCTGCCTGGTCATTAACAGTTCATTTGCTTAAATACCCATCATCATTACTGCCAATGGCTCCTCAGGGCACCATCGCATCCCAGGAACTGCTGCAGACACTCTCCTCTGACTGATGGCCCCACACTCGGCCCTGCCACCTGCTAATGACTCCTGGGCTGACAGCCCAGCTTGGAGGCAGCAGGATATGGAACTCTGAAGGGGGTCTGCCTTTCTCCTTGTGAGTCCCTCTGACCCTCGCAGTCCAGGAAAGGACTTGGCCTGAAAATGATGATGTCCCCTATGCTCCCTGGAACCAGTAGAGACCTGAGAGAAGTAAAGTCCTTTGTGAGGAGACAGAAGGTATCCTCACTGCCCTCCTTCCCCAGTCTCACCTCCAGAGAGCTCATCTCTGCTCACGCCCCAGGATATCTCTACCTTCCTTTTGCTTGCAGGGTGCTCCTCTTAAATGAGCAAACCCGAGAGCAGGAAACTCCTCTGACATGAGCACCATATCCTGCCAGTCCACGTAGAAACTCTCCTCTCTCTTCATCTCCACTCGCGAGTAGGTGGCTTGCACCCTCTTTGCAGATAAAGAATCTGAGGCTCACAAAGTTTGAGTGAGCTTCCCATGATCACACAGTTAGCAGGTGGCAGAGTTGGTTTTCAAACTCAGTTTGATCTGAATCCAAAGGCTGTGCTTTTGTTTCTGCCCTCACTCTTCAAAGCGAGGGGAACTCAGGGATTTAGCAAAATTCCGAAGCTGACAGCAACAGACCAGTTGAGCAGCTGCCCTATCTATAGAGGCATTTCCTCTTGAGGCTTTTTGCTCAACTCTGGAAACAGTCTGTGGTTTTGTTTATTTGAGGGAAATTCCCTACTTTTCCCTTTCCCCGACACACTGAGCCCTACCCTCTTCTGCTTTCTGCACTGCCTTATAAACAGTATGCTGAAGTAGGCCTTGTTATTTACCCATTTTCAGGCAAGGGATTTGAGGGTAGAGAGGTTAAATAATTGACTCAGTCAAATCTACTGAGCTAGACCTCTCAGAGGACAAGATTTGAGGGCTGTCTCTTTCAGAACATCTTTCCTATGCTCTGCCTTAATGAAACTTCTGAAACCAAGCTATAGTTTAAGCTGTGGTATTGGAAGTTTGGAATCAGATCTCTGTGGAATGAAGCAGGTTTAAAAGGGCCTAAAACCTAAATGTGCTTTGTGGTAGGGCTACAGCACAGAGCTTGGTCTGATAAAGTGGGGAGCAAGCATCTCACTGGGCAGATGGAACATCAGGAAGAGGCAGAAGTGATGTGCTGAAGTCAACTGCCAGTGGCAGGAGGGAACAGGGCAGAAGCAGGAACTGCGACAGGTCTGAGAGCTGTCTGAAGGTCAGTCACAGGGCTGGAGGTCAGGCTTAGTGGAGGCCTGGCAATCTGGCAGCCTGGGCTAGATTCTGGGTGAAGAAGAAGAAATGCATTCAGAAGGAAACCTTGGGTCCCCTAAGTGAATTTCTGGTCTGACCCCCAAGCCAGGCAGAGTCAGCCACCCTCTCCTCTGGCTCCCCAACTTATCATCGACATTCCTATTATCACACTTTCTCCTTCATCAGTGTTGCAAAGCCAGCCATGGCATTCTTTGGCTTAAAGCATTTTAGTGGTTACCTAAAGATAAAAGCCAAACTCCTTACAATGATGTACAAGGTGCTCTATAACCCAGTCATGGATTGCACTCCAGCCTCACTGGTCACCACCCCCTAGTAAGTTTTGTTCCATTGACATAGTACAACTTTCAATCCATATCTCAATAGGTTTCCTTTCATCATTTCATACCTAATACATATGATTCCCTAGCTTGGAAAATATCCCCACCTCTCCGCCCATAGACCCACCACCTCATGTATTCACACTTACTTCCTGTTGCCTGATGGACTCCTATTTATGCTTCAGCTTAGACATTGCTGCTATGAGGATCAATTCTTAGACAGCTCCCCCTGCCAATGCTAATTTCCAAGTCAAGTTTAAATGCCCTTGTATTTCCTCTTAGTCCCTGGTATTTCCCCTGGCATAGCTCTTGCCCACTATGATTGTTTATTTGTTTTTAATGGGCCTTACACTCTCAGTTCCATGAGGGCAGACCCTTTTTCTTTTTCACTGTTTTAACACCATCTGAAAGAAAAGAAGAAAAAGGCAGAGGAGAAAAGGAAAGATACACCCATTTGAATGCAGAGTTCCAAAGAATAGCAAGGAGGGATAAGAAAGCCTTCCTGAGTGATCAATGCAAAGAAATAGAGAAAAACAATAGAATGCAAAATACTAGAAATCTCTTCAAGAAAATCCAAAGATGGGAACAATAAAAGTGAGAAATGATATGGACCTAACAGAAGCAGAAGATATTAAGAAGAGGTGGCAAGAATACACAGAACAGTACAAAAAAGATCTTCGTGACCCAGATAATCACGATGGTGTGATACTCACCTAGAGCCAGACATCCTGGAAAGCAAAGTCAAGTGGGCCTTAGGAAGCACTACTACAAACAAAGCTAGTTGAAGTGATGGAATTCCAGTGGAATTCCTAAATTTTAAATCCTAAAAGATGATGCTGTGAAAATGCTGCACTTAGTATGCCAGCAAATTTGGAAAACTCAGCAGTGGCCACAGGACTGAAAAAGGTCAGTTTTCATTCCAAACGCAAAGAAAGACAATGCCAAAGAATGCTCAAAGTATTGCACAATTGCACTCATCTCACATGCTAGCAAAGTAATGCTCAAAATTCTCCAAGCCAGGCTTCAGCTGTAAACTTCTAGATGTTTAAGCTGGTTTTAGAAAAGGCAGAGGAACCAGAGATTGAATTGCCATCTGCTGGATCATTGAAAAAACAAGAGAGGTCCAGAAAAACATCTGCCTTGTTGACTCTACCAAAGCCTTTGACTGTGTGGATCACAACAAACTGTGGACAAGAGATGAGAATATCAGACCACCTGACCTGCTTCCTGAGAAATCTATATGCAGGTCAAAAAGCAACAGTTAGAACTGGACATGGAACAACAGACTGATTCCAAATTGGGAAAGAAATACGTCAAGGCTGCATTTTGTCACCTTGCTTATTTAACTTATATGCAGGTTACATCATGATAAACACTGGGCTGGATGAAGCACAAGATGGAATCAAGATTGCCGGGAGAAATATCAATAACCTCAGATATGCAGATGACACCACCCTTATGGCAGAAAGTGAAGAGGAACTAAAGAGCCTCTTGATAAAAGTGAAAGAGGAGAGTGAAAAAGTTGGCTTAAAATTGAACTTTCAGAAAACTAAGATCATGGCATCCAGTCCCATCACTTCATGGCAAATAGATGGAGAAACAATGGAAACAGTGACAGACTTTATTTTCTTGGGCTCCAAAATCACTGCAGATGGTGACTGCAATCATGAAATTAAAAGACACTTGCTCCTTGGAAGAAAAGTTATTACCAACCCAGACAGCATATTGAAAAGCAGAGACATTACTTTGCCAACTAAGGTCCGTCTAGTCAAAGCTATAATTTTTCCAGTAGTCATCTGTGGATGAGAGTTGGACCACAAAGACAGCTGAGTGCCGAAGAATTGGTGATTTTGAACTGTGGTGCTGGAAAAGACTCTTGGGAGCCCCTTGGACTGCAAGGAGCTCAAATCAGTCAATCCTAAAAGAAATCATCCCTGAATATTCATTGGAAAGAATGAAGCTGAAACTCCAATACTTTGGCCACCTGATACAAAGAACTGACTCATTTGAAGACCCTGATGCTGGGAAAGCTTGAAGGCAGGAGAAGAAGGGGACGACAGAGGATGAGATGGTTGGATGGTATCACCAACTCAATGGACGTGAGTTTGAGTAAACTCTGGGAGTTGGTGATGGACAGGGAGGCCTGGTGTGCTTCAGTCCATGGGGTCTCAAAGAGTCAGACGTGACTGAGTGACTGAACCGAACTGAACTGATGCATAGTAAGTGGTCAAGCAGTTTTACTAAATGGTTGACTGGCCTCCGTGTTTTTGCATAAGAGATTGTTTCTTTCCCAGACTGTCAACTTCAGGCCTCAGGAATCTCCCACAGGGTGGGTCCAGAGCAGCCAGAAATACACTTTGACTTGACTGAAGGCAACGCAGGAGATGTGGGCACTGGGTCCAAAGCCTGTCCAAGTCAGGCTCGAGTCACGGCAACTGGAACCAGTTTGTGCTGGGTCCTGATGTTAGTGTCAGGCTGCAGACAGAATGGCCATACTGAGTCACGGCATGTCCTCAACAATAGCTACTTAGAGTAGCTCTAGCTGAGGATAGGACTAGTCTCTTAGCCTCTTTTGGAGCCGACCTGTAATTGGTATCATGTGACCCCTTTTGTGGAAAAATTGGGACCATGGGAGTTGGGCTTATGGAAGTTTCCTGATGGAAGAGACTGACTGAGGGGTAAACAGGGTCTTATTCTGATGGGCGAAGCTTGCTCATTTTCTGTTGATAGATGAGGCTGTGTTTCCTCCCTGTTGTTTGACCTGAGGCCAAACTATGGTGGAGGTAATGAAGATAATGGGGACCTCCTTAAAAAGGTCCCATGCATGCACTGCTTCACTCAGTGCCCCCGGCCCTGCAGCAGGCCACCGCTGACCCATGCCTCAGCCAGAGACTCCTGATCTCTTGCAGAGATGCCAGAGACTCCTCCACGAGGGCTTAGTCATGTGTGGATGTGAGAGCTGGACTATAAAGAAAGCTGAGCACTGAAGAATTGATGCTTTTCAACTGTGGTGTTAGAGAAGACTCTTGAGATTCCCTGGGACTGCAAGGGGATCAAACCAGTCTATCCTAAAGGAAATCAGTACTGAATATTCATTAACAGGACTGTTGCTGAAACTCCAATACTTTGACCACCTGATTCGAAGAACTGACTCACTAGAAAAGATCCTGATGCTGGGAAAGATTGAAGGCAGGAGGAGAAGGGGATAGCAAAGGATGAGATGGTTGGATGGCATTACTGACTCAATGGACATGAGTTTGAGTAAGCTCTGGGAGTTGGTGATGGACAGGGAAGCCTGGCGTGCTGCAGTCCATGGGGTCGCAAAGAGTAGGACATGACTGAGGGGCTGAGCTGAACTGAACTGATGGGAGCTGGGACTGAGACAGAGTGGGCAATGGGACCCAAGATGGAGAAGTCCAGGAGCAAGAGAAGGCAACTAGAAGGAGAGGAAGCTGACTTGTATAGTCACCAGCTGACAGTGGGTGACCAAGAGCCAAAATGGCCTTTCCTCTGGGCTTCCTAAGGGAGAGTCTAGGCTGGGGGGACCCCCAGAGGAGAGGTTCCAGGAAAGGCTCAGTCCAAGGAAAAGTCCACATATCATAGTGAGGCCCCAAAAGGAGGAGGGACTTTTAAAGAGCTGATGCAGCTGAAAGGAGACTGACAGACAAGTTCTGGCTCAGTCACTCAGCTAGAGTAAGTTGACAAGCCTCTTTCCATCTCTGAACTTGTTTCCATCTGGGCAATGGGACCCAAGATGGAGAAGTCCAGGAGCAAGAGAAGGCAACTAGAAGGAGAGGAAGCTGACTTGTATAGTCACCAGCTGACAGTGGGTGACCAAGAGCCAAAATGGCCTTTCCTCTGGGCTTCCTAAGGGAGAGTCTAGGCTGGGGGGACCCCCAGAGGAGAGGTTCCAGGAAAGGCTCAGTCCAAGGAAAAGTCCACATATCATAGTGAGGCCCCAAAAGGAGGAGGGACTTTTAAAGAGCTGATGCAGCTGAAAGGAGACTGACAGACAAGTTCTGGCTCAGTCACTCAGCTAGAGTAAGTTGACAAGCCTCTTTCCATCTCTGAACTTGTTTCCATCTCAACATAATGAGAAAGTTGGCCATAAGTTCTGCAATTACAAAACCTACTCAGTCTGGCACCTAAGATCGCCTGTGTGTTTATGCCAACTTCATCCAGTTATACCCACCCAACTTTACTAAACACTAATGTGTGTAGAGATTAAGAGCATAGGCCCTGAGTCAGATCACTGGGGGCTGAGCTCCAATCTTGCTACTTGCTATAAGTGGCACCTTATTCTTGACTTGTCTTTGATAGCTTTCTCCTTCTGTAAAATGGGGATAACAGTTATACCAACTTCATCAGAATGTTGGACTTCACAAGTGGCTCAGCTGGTAAATAACCCACCTGCCAATGCAAGAGATACAAGAGGCACAGTTTTGATCCCTGGGTTGGGAATATCCCCTGGAGCAGGAAATGGCAACCCACTCCAATATTCTTGCCTGGAAAATTCCATGGGCAGAGGAGCCTGACTATCTATATATAGTCCATGGAGACGTGAAAGAGTTGGACATGACTGAGCACACACACACAAACACACATCAGAATGTTAATGGTTACATGAGACAAAGCAGAGCCTGGTACATAATATGTGCTCAGTAAGCATTAGATCATATTACTCAGAGCAGGGTTTATGAAAACACCTGTGTGATTTCCTTTCATTTTCCTTGGCCTCACCCTTGCCCTACCTCCACATCTGTCCAAACCTAACCCATCCCTTTGGTGCATTAGGGATTTTCAAAGAATTAGAATCACCAATAGTTGAGGAAGTTAATACTTAGAGGGTTTAAGAATTTACCTAAGTAAGTAAACTTCACAAGTAGGGGATCCAGGATCCAAATATAGATCTGTTGACTCTAAACACCTGCTTTTGCCAGTAGATTAAGCTATTTCCTTAACTGACAGTATGTAAATAATTCACCCCTGTGTGTTTGCCCTTTCTTGTTGGTTTGTAAGCTGCTAAAAGGAAGGGATTTATGTTTCCCTGGGTATTTTTCTGAGCTTAGGATCATGGCTAACACTTGCTAAAAAGGAGATATACCTGGCTGTTGGAGGTTGGACACAACTGTGTGTGTGAAAAAGGGTTGAAGTTTTTCACGAAGACTCCAGGTACCTTCTTGGGAAGAAAGGATAAGGAACTAAACCTCTGCATGGGACAGATTATGAGAAGAATTCAGTGGATACATGACCTTGACTAAGAATTTAGAACTTGACTTAGAACTGGCCTGGCTATTCCCTTGGCAAGTTTGTACCCTAGGGAAGTGGCTGAGTGACTGAATTTAAAGAGGGGATCCTAGACCAGAGGAACAGGCTGAGCAGATCCTTGCCCCCTTGAAGAACCACTGCATCTGGGGCAGGGTCTGCTCTAACATCCACAGAAGACTGTAGCAGGGCGCTCAGCCACATGACTTCCAGCTCCACGAGCAGGGAGAGCTTATCTCAGCAGAGGACAGAGGAGTCAGTGGTGGAGAGAAGGCAGCTGTTTAAATTGCCCACACATCTTCCTGGACAGAGGGCCTCCAGGTTTACACCTCCTTTAATGTTTAAAGGCTAACACAGATCACGAAACAAATCTCACTCCATCCTGTCACATGCAATGTAATGGCAGAGCTGTCAGAAAGACACTTGGCAGTATACATCCTTCTACTGGCATGATATAATTTGCACCACCTCTACAAACTTTTCCTAACTATTTCCTAAAAATAGTGCCTCAATTAGAAACTGACACAACTGCTGTTGGAGAAGGTGTGAACAGCCGTGAAACCCTCCATAAGGGAAGAAACAGGTGAGACCCCAGTAGATCATCAAATGCCAAATGATACACTATAATGTATGGTAATTGGTTATTATTAAAATAGTCTATTGCTTATCACACAGTAGCTAAATTGCCTTTCAGTTGCTCTATAATTAACCAGTGATGGGTGATCTGTTTTCTTCTTTGGGAGCTGGGTACCAAAGGTATCAGAGCAGAATCTGTCACAACAGAAAAAGAGAGCATGGAGAGGGGAGGGTTCCTGCCAAGGTGGGGCTGAGCCAGGTTCTTTTAAAAATCCCTGGCAGGGCCAAATGCTCTGCGGGGTCCCCACAGGGCCAGGGAAGAGAGGACAAGTTCAGCCTCGTCAGGCCTTCCCCTGACTTGTATGGCTTCTTAACTTGTCCTTGAAGCCACCTCTTTTGAAGCATTCCAAAGGTTTTTGCTGCCAGTGGAGACAAGACACATTTGTGTGGAGTGAGGCAGGGTTGGGGGTGCAAGTGCCTGCTGCTATTCCACCACTGAAGCTGGTAGAGGATTCTGAGGCTAGTGATGTGGTGGAGGGCTAAGGCTGAGTTTCTGAGGGTACAAAGTGAGACTCAGCAGCTCTCAGGGAAACCTGGATTGGACCTCCAGGGAGCTAGCGACAGCTGGTGTATTTGAGATGAAGACTTGGCCCAAGATGGCACGAGAGAGGAGAAGGCAAGGCCAGAGAATCCAAGAGATGGAAAGTACAGAGCAGCTGGAGTCTCATATCTCATTTCTCAGATGAAAAAGAGGGAATGAGAGAGGGAGGGGCTTGTTCAGATACATGTGCTGCAGTGATGTGATGCCCAGAGGTTGGGTGAGAGATCCCAAAAAAGGCAGTGCCAAAGAATGCTCAAACTACCACACAATTGCACTCATCTCACATGCTAATAAAGCAATGCTCAAAATTCTCCAAGCCAGGCTTCAGCAATATGTGAACCATGAAATTCCAGATGTTCAAGCTGGTTTTAGAAAAGGCAGAGGAACCAGAGATCAAATTGCCAACATTTGCTAGATCATGGAAAAAGCAAGAGAGTTCCAAAAAAATATCTATTTTTGCTTTATTGACTATGCCAAAGCCTTTGACTCTGTGGATCACAATAAACTGTGGAAAATTCTGAAAGAGATGGGAATACCAGACCACCTGACCGGCCTCTTGAGAAACCTGTATGCAAGTCAGGAAGCAACAGTTAGAACTGGACATGGAACAACTGTCTGGTTCCAAATAGGAAAAGAAGTATGTCAAGGCTGTATATTGTCACCCTGCTTATTTAACTTATATGCAGAGTACATCATGAGAAACGCTGGGCTGGATGAAGCACAAGCTGGAATCCAGATTTCTGGGAGAAATATCAATAACCTCAGATACGTAGAGGATACCACCCTTATGACAGAAAGTGAAGAAGAACTAAAGAGCCTCTTGATAAAAGTGAAAGAGAAGAGTGAAAAAGTTGACTTGAAGCTCAACATTCAGAAAACGAAGATCATGGCACTGGTCCCATCACTTCATGGGAAATAGATGGGGAAACAGTGGAAACATTGACAGACTTTATTTGAGGGTCTCCAAAATCACTGCAGATGGTGATTGCAGCCATGAAATTAAAAGACATTTACTCTTTGGAAGAAAAGTTATGACCAACCTAGACAGCATATTAAAAAGCAGAGACATTACTTTGTCAAGAAAGGTCCGTCTAGTCAAGGCTATGGTTTTTCCAGTGGTCATGTATGGATGTGAGAGTAGGACCATAAAGAAAGCTGAGTGCCAAAGAATTGGTGGTTTTGAACTGTGGTGTTGGAGAAGACTCTTGAGAGTCCCTTGGACTGCAAGGAGATCCAACCAGTCCATTTTAAAGGAGTTCAGTCCTGGGTTTATTGGAAGGACTGATGTTGAAGCTGAAACTCCAATACTTTGGCCACTTGATATGAAGAACTGACTCCTTTGAAAAGACCATGATGCTGGGAAAGATTGAGGGCAGGAGGAGAAGGGGACGACAGAGGATGAGATGGTTGGATGGAGTCACCAACACAATGGACATGGGTTTGGGTGAACTCTGGGAGTTGGTGATGGACAGGGAGGCCTGGCATGCTGCAGTTCATTGTGTCGCAAAGAGTTGGACACGACTGAGCAACTGAACTGAACTGAACCCATCTGGACAGGCCCAGAGCTGAGAGCACTGCCGACAGGTTTGTCCTGAGGCTAGGATCACAGAAAGAGCTCCTGATTCCCTCCTCCGTCCTTTTCTGTGCTCCAGCAGGACTTATCCTAGCCCTGGGGCTAGGTGAGAGGAAGGAAGAGTTTTTGGGAAAGTAGGATAAAGTAGTTAAAAATCTGAAGGTGAGGCACCAAGGGTATTTCTGTGGCTTCCAGGCTGGTTCCTCACCTCCCGAGTGAGTAGCCAGAGGAATGGTTGGAGTGCCTCAGACCTTGGCCAGTGAGATGCACACAAGTCAGGAGAAAATAGCTCAGGACGTCTCTGCCATCTCTTGCTTGCTGGTTGTTTTCATGTACAGTGGTGGTTATTCTTTTCAGTCCTATAAACTAGAGTCTCACACACTCCAGGGGCCTAATGAATGTTTGTTGAATGAATTTATAATGAGTGGGAGGATATGTGAATGTTTAGCATTACAAATGAACCGTCTCTATTTCCATTGTTCTATAGCTGAAAGATCTGGCTTGTGTCACTTCTTCTGGAATGTTCTGCTAGACTTTTTCAGGAAGAGCAGGACTATTTTCCATAGCCCTGTGTGCATGTGTGTATTGCCATATTGTATTCTAGCTCTTGAGACTCATCTTTCCCCTTCTACATAGTTACTGTCTTCACCACCACATCCCCAGTAGTTAGCACATGCCTGGCAGAGTGTAGATATTCAGAAAATGTTCACTGAGATTGGGTGTTCAAAACCACACACACACACGCACACATGCCATTCTAAACCATGAAACCAAACATAGAGAGTTTTAGGAGAGGGAAAGCTTCCATTCCCTGTTTCAACCAGGAGCTTGATTTTTGGAGAAATTAATTCTCCCTGGTTATTTGCAACCTTGATGGGTTGGTAAATTCAGATGCCTGTTCTTCCACCATGGGAGTCAAAGGAATCCCCGAGGGCTTCTCAGATAGACCCAGGGGTAAATAAGTGGCCAGTTGATGCCCTCTCAGACTCATCTGATTTCTGAGTAAATAATTCAAAGATGAAAGAAGTGGTCACAGATTCCTGAAGATTCCTGACCCACCTGCTCCCGCTATGAGAATGTACTTATAGTTCCTCATTTTGCATTATTTGCTTCAAACTTATTTCCAAATTCAGGTTTCCAGCTTTCCCACTGATTCATTAAGCTCCGGTTATCCTTTCAATAAATCCTCTTATACTTACATCAGCAGGAGTTGGTTTTGTTGCTTGCAATCAAGGTCTTCTGGCTGATACAGCCATAAATTCATTTCTGAGCATGAATGAGAGCCCAACAGAGGGTCTAGCCTATCTATGAAATGAACTGTGCCCACTGGGTACTTGCTTATAGCTGCCACTCAGAAATGTTCACTAAAGATACTTATTTTTAACAAATATGTTGAAGCCCAGGGATTTGAAAATAAGTCCAGATTTCTCTCTTGGAATCTCCTAGGCTGGGAGGAATGAGATACAAGTTCTGGAACCTGCCAAAGACATTTTAGTGGACATTTAGACGGGGTTGCTTGGGCCTGCCAACCTAGGAGGCTTTTTCTGCCTTTGCCAAGGGAAGGGTGCCAGGCTACTCAAAGATATGCACCTGTGGTCAACACCTCCCTGCAGTGTGGGTCTTTGTGACCAGGAGGGCGGTGAATGAGGAGGCGCCACATCTACACACACTGGGAAAAGAAAAGGAGGTGTGCGTAGGAATCTCCCTTCAGCCAGAGCCGCTTGATTTCTCAGCCAAGCACTGACAATAAAGGAGTTTGGAAAACAAAACTTCCCAGAGAGCACTGCCCCTGGCCTCCACTCCGGGTGTGGAGTGGTGACTGTCATTCGTGCTCATAGAATGTCCAGAGCAAGAGTGGTTTTGTTTGCTTTTAAAGACACTGAGTATGTTGGATAGGAGCATCCCATCCTCTCTGTGAAGACGATGACAACCAAAGCAGCTGGGTGTAGACACAGCACTCCTTCAGGGACCAGCATGGTCTTGCACGGCACGTCCCAACCCCACAAGCTGATGCTGGGCTTCAGGGTTCAGACGCTGAGTGACTACCAGGGCCCTGGTGAGGCTTGACTCTCAGTATCCCCAAAGTGTATTACTGGAAGCCAGTTGTTCAGGAAAAAGCAAGTTAACCATGAGCAGTGAAAGGAACATGAGCTCATCCAGTATACCCCAAAGAATAGTTATGCCTCAGTGTGCCGGAGAATCTCTATGTCAGCTCATTGGCGCTAGTGGTAAAGAACCCACCTGCCAGTGCAGAAGATGTAAGAGACATTGGTTCTATCCCTGGGTCAAGAAGATCCCCTGGAGAAGGAAATGGCAATCCACTCCAGAATTTTTGCAAAGATAATTCCATGGATAGCAGTGAAAGGAACATGAGCTCATCCAGTATACCCCAAAGAATAGTTATGCCTCAGTGTGCCGGAGAATCTCTATGTCAGCTCATTGGCGCTAGTGGTAAAGAACCCACCTGCCAGTGCAGAAGATGTAAGAGACATTGGTTCTATCCCTGGGTCAAGAAGATCCCCTGGAGAAGGAAATGGCAATCCACTCCAGAATTTTTGCAAAGATAATTCCATGGACAGAGGAGCCTGGAGGGCTACAGTCCATAAGGTTGCAAAGAGTCAGACACAACTGAAGTGACTTAGCACTCACAGCTCAGTAAATGTAACAGTCTGTGCATTAAGGGTTCCTATAACCATTTGACAGAGGTGAAAGTCAAGGTACAGAGAGATTAAATAACTTGCTTAAAGTCACAGTGATTAGCAGAGGAGCTCAAAGTTGAGGATTATTCTCTTGTTCCAAATCCTCTGTTCTTTCTCAGCTGCTGTGCTGATTCCCTCTGGCTTTGTGACTTGGGGAAAATCAATTTTGTTTTTGGACTTCTATGGCTGCCTCAGTACAATGGAGAGACTTGTTCAATTTTCTTAGAATCCTTTTATTTCTTTAGCACTGAGGATTCAGAACTTCTGTAGCCATATAAGACAAGACAACCACCTCCTCCTCGGTTCAAGCATCATAGACAAAGCTGAGCCCTCATTTCCAGATGGACAAAAGCAGGTTTCCCCAGGAAGTAAAAAGACACACAACAATGGTCTGATGAGCCCACAATCTACGATGCCACAGAGAATTTAGGGGAAGGAGAAGTTTAGCTGTAGGAAAGTTTCAGGGTGGTGGAGATAGAAGGTAGGATTTTAATTGACTCTTAAGATGATGAGTAGAAATTAGAAGATAAAAAGCAAATTTAGCATTTTCGTCAATGATAAGTAATGATAATTGTGAAAGAACAAGCAATTAATCATTGAAGACCTTTGCATATGTTAATCGCATTGAATTATCACAACAGTCCCATGGAAGGTGTAATACTATTATTTCCATTTTCAGTTCAGTTCAGTTCAGTCGCTCAGTCATGTCTGACTCTTTGCGACCCCATGAATTGTAGCACACCAGGCCTCCCTGTTCATCACCATCTCTCAGAGTTCACTCAGACTCACGTCCATCGAGTCAGTGATGCCATCCAGCCATCTCATCCTCGATTGTCCCCTTCTCCTCCTGCCCCCAATCCCTCCCAGCATCAGAGTCTTTTCCAATGAGTCAACTCTGCTCATGAGGTGGCCAAAGTACTGGAGTTTCAGCTTTAGCATCATTCCTTCCAAAGAAATCCCAGGGCTGATCTCCTTCAGAATGGACTGGTTGGATCTCCTTACAGTCCAAGAGACTCTCAAGAGTCTTCTCCAACACCACAGTTCAAAAGCATCAATTCTTCGGCGCTCAGCCTTCTTCACAGTCCAACTCTCACATCCATACATGACCACAGGAAAAACCATAGCCAAAGTAATGTCTTTGCTTTTGAATATACTATCTAGGTTGGTCATAACTTTTCTTCCATTTTACAGATGGGAAAATCAAGCCTTTGAAATCTAAAGAAATTTGCTCATGGCCAACATAGATGTTAAGTGGCAAGTTTAGTGATTGAATCTCCATGATTTTCCATCATGATCAGTGATGAAAGGTATAAGGAACAAGTGAAGAGCAGGAAGGCCAAACCACAAGTCATGAAGGAGAGGACTAGAACTGAAGAAGCTCCAGCAGCAAAGGAGACCCTGGAGGTGTGAAATCTCAGAGGAGCTCGAAAGTGGAACACAAGGGAGTCAGTGAGGACAGTTCTACCATTTTTTCACATTCCCAGGCTCACAACTCCAGCTTGAGTCAAGATAATCAGAACAAGAGCTTTTTTTTCCTTTCTTTTTTTTTTTTTTTTTGTTTGTATAGCTCTTACCATGTGCCAAGCAGGCATATATCTAGCACACCTGAGGTTTTCCTATTCACCAACTCTATTAATTTTCACAACAGCCCTATGAGACAGATAAAGTTATTAGCCCCAATTAGATGAGAAACATAGTCATTAGCCCCATTTTGGATAAAACACAGAAGGTTTAGAAACTTGCTTGGGTCTTTGAGCTGAATGGCTGGAAGTCGAGCTGCAGAACTGGTGGCTTAACGACATGCAGGCTGCGTGGGCAGGCCAGGGAGGTGGAAAGCCCATGAACCTCAGCCCGAGTCCTGGTGTTATCACTTTCTAGATGGGTTGTCCCTCAGAGCTTCAGCTTTTGCAAACCAGGGGTGATACCACCTCCCTCCAAGTGTGAAGGGTAAATGAGATAACCAAAAAAAAAGTTCAACCCAAGTGGGCTTGAGGTCAAAGGCAAACTCCCTTCCAGCCCTTTAGTCCACTCCTGTTTCCTGGAAGGTCACCTCCCTTAGGAATCCTTGGATTTCCAGTTTCCTTCCCCAAACACATTTCTTTTGGGATTTTTCAAGACAAAACAGTGTGAGGCATTTCAATCCAAGTTTCACTGCCCTGGAGGGGCCTGATTGACACTTTTTTTCCCCACTCAGCTCAGAGACTCTGAGAGCTTTGAGGAAACATCTGGGATTTTCACATGCTGCCCGTGTCTTTTAAAGAACAGCTCTAAAATGTACTGGAGACTCCAAGGCTTAAAATAGGGCCTGTAAATTCTCCAATGCCTATAACTGAATAGCAGTTTAGAGGAAAATAACTTCAATAACATTGCATTTTTAAATTATAGTATTAATTGTGCCTAGGAGTCTCCATTTCCATTCAAGAAAGTCGCCTCCTTATAAGTAAAACAGGAAGGATGCAAAAGGGAAAATGCAAAGAAATCAATTTTTCTCCAAACCAACAGAAGTTCGAGGCATAGTCTGTCCCTGGCAGAAAGTGGCCCAAGTTTCAGAGGAAGGATTTCAACCTCTTTGGCCTGGGGGGCTCCCTGGGAGAGATCCATTTGCAATCATCCTTGCATTGTAGAGAACAGAGGCCCAAGAGAAAGGAAAGATCCGTCCGATATAAACCCCCAGTTATGCAGTGATATTCTTAAGCCAAATGATTTTTAAGTTCTTCTTCCACCTTGGATGTCTCTCATTATACAGATGAGAATATTGAGCTGAGGAGAGGAGGCATCCAGGATCCTAGCACCAAAGATATACACTTGAGCTTATCTGGGGGAAAAATGAGCCCTAGGCTTGAAGCTCTGCTCTTTGGCCATAGCATAGGCATACAGGTCACTCCAGGTAAATGGCCACCAGCTGCTTGAAAGCCACTTGCACTTACCACCTATTGCTAGCACTTCGGCCTCCCCATTTCTCTGGTTTGCCTACAACACATTCGCAGATATCTGGCTAACTATCAAGTCCACAGTTAGACATGTGGGTACCAGATGTGCTCAACACTGCATACAGCTGTGCTTTTGCCAGATGTGGGAGGTACCATATGTCAATTTCTACCCATATGACATCTGGGGAACAGAGCCCACAAGAGAAAAACCTCCTAACAAGGCACTAAGGCAAAGTGTCCATCTGAGTGACAGTCACAAAGCCCTCCACACTCACAATGAACCTAAATAAAAGTGAAGGATTGGATTCTGGCCAAGACCTTCAAGAAAGATGTATTGCGTGCTCATTCTGTGAGAAGTAAGTACCATGCAAAGTGCTAAGACAAGTGAAAACAAGAGAGGAAGGGCCCCACTTTGGAGGAAGGGGGCACCTGTGATTCTCTATCAGCCAGAACGATCCTTGAGGAAAATCAATTCGACCATGTGTTTGCCAACTCAGAGTTAAAAGCTACAGTCTCTACCAAGGCTTACAGAAACTTATCTTCCTTTACCTTCCTAGCTTCAACTCTATCACTCTTCCACTTGCCCAAACCACACCAGTCTCAGAGGCCTCTGCTTTCCTAAAACACACTAAGCATATTTCTGCCTCAGGGCCTTTGTACTTGCTATTTTATCCAATGTCAGACAGAGAGCAGTAAGTCTTAGTTGCCTTCCCTTCCCACTCCCATCCCCACCTAATACCTAAATGTTCAGGAGCTAGTCATTACAAGTGCTCAGAGAGGAAACAGGGTGGGTGGTGGCTTAGCTTCTTCTCTGCTCTACTTAACCTCAATGTTCTGACTTTTGCCCACACTCAGTCCCAGCTTCAGATCCAACCTTCGAGTTAGAAAGTAGACTAACCATGGGCTGGCCTGAAATCCCACCAAAATAAACAACTGTCCCTCTTCCCTTTCCCTGAAGGAGCGGGTTGGGCCACAGTCCAGATACATCCCAAGCAACAGGCCTGCTCTGTGACACTGTCAAGAAGCGAGGAGCCTAGGGAAGGTCACAGACATAAACAAGATAAAGCCTGGGACCTTCCAGGGCACTTGGGCTTGTGGACCAGAAAACTGTCAGTGGCCCAGCCCTCGTCCTGATAACAGAGGGCAAAACATTCTAGGAGATGCATCTGTCCCTGAGCCCAAAGGGGAAGCAAAGATTGAGCATCCTTAAGCAGCTGGGGGTGAAGGGAGGGAGTGGGAGGAGAGAATGCCTCTGGAACACTCTCCAGGGCACACAGCCAACCCTACTTCCCTGGCTGTCCCTGCAGCCCAGACATGAGGCAAGGAATTCAGTCATATCTGAGAAACATGCACCAGCATCCCCAGTGTCTGGCACTGCTGGGGGCAGGGATGCTGGAGGAGATGCGAGAGCTGAGATCCCAGATCTTCAAGGGCTCACGAAGGCTAAGCAAGACGTGGGTGTCAATAACGCACATGGAAAACAGGGAAGAAACAGAGGATAGGCTTAAGGTTCTGCCTGGGGTCATGGGACCAGGAATATTTCAAGAACAGGGGCCCTAACCAGGGCTGTGAAGGTCTGGTATGATTGTAACAGGTGGAGAAGGCAGGGGTGGACACTGTCAGGCAGAGACTGGTGTGCTCAGAAGCACAGAGGAAGGCAATGGCAGGTGTGTGCAAACTGATGTTAAGGCCTCTGAAGAGCTGCATTGGGGGCTGAATCTGGAAAGGCAGATTCAGGCTGTCCTCGCCAGCAGGGCAGTAGTAGAGCCAGCTGGGCTTGTCATGGTGGAAGGAGGTGTGGAGGGGTTGTGATATACAGTATAAGTCAATGATGAGGGCTAGATTCCTGCAGCAGCCATGTGGTTGCTGGAAAAATTTGCTATTTTTTCCCCCCTCTCTGAGACAGTCATTCCCAGCTATTGGGCCACCTGAGTGTGACTGAACACTCTGAAAATGGCTCTGGGGCAAAAAGAGTTCCTAGGTATGTCTGTTTCCCACCTCTGGTCAGGCAGAGGTTATCAGGAAACAGGGGCCCAGCGAGGTGAGGGCCTGGCATCCAAAATGCCCTGGGACTGCCTGGGTGATCCTTCTATAACATGTCTTAAATATATCCTCATCCTCCTTAAAGCCCTCCAATGTCACTTTCAGAATAGAGTCTAAGCTCTCTGACTTGGCATTTAAAGCTTCATGAAGCCTGTACTTACCTCTCTCATCCCATCTCTTGGCCCTGGTCACCCCTATGGCATGTGTCTGCACATTCACCTCACCTGGGGATCTTTCAGGATTTCCAAAGCCCAGACCACGGTCTCGACCAACTGAATCCCAATCCCATGAGAGACCCAGGTGTCCTCTGGCGTCCTCAGGCAAGCCCAGGAATCTAGTTACAAGGCTTCTACCTAAGGTCTAGTCCCATCAATTATATTAGCAAGCTATTTCTGTCACAGACCACTTCAAAATCTCTGCGGCTTCCAACAAACATCAATGATCATTTTCACAGAAGTGCAGCTGATGGACTGTGATTTGACTGATAAATGCTTGTGGCAGCTCTGCTTCAAGCTTCAGGTCTGCTGATGTGGACTCCCAGCTGCACAATACATCTGGGGCTTCCACAAATTTCTCATCCTTCCGGGAGCAGCAGCTTCCCTGGGGAAAGTTCTCAAGATGATGGCAGAAGTGCTAGTACCCCTTGTTGTTATTCAATCTCTCAGTTGTGTCCAACTCTTTGCGACCCCACCCCACAGTCTGCAGAATCCCAGGCTTCCCTGTTCTTCACCATCTCCCGGAGCTTGCTCAAACTCATGTTCATTGAATCAGTGATGCCATCTAACCATCTGTCGTCCCTTTCTCCTCTTGTCTTCTATCTTTTCCAGCATCAGGGTATTTTCTTGATTTCTTTTAGGATTGACTGGTTTGAACTCCTAGCAGTCCAAGTGACTCTCAGGAGTCTTCTCCAGCACCACCATTCGAAAGCATCAATTCTTCGGCACTCAGCCTTCTTTGTGGTCCAGCTCTCACATTTTTAGATGACTACTGGAAAAACCGCGCTGCTGCTACTGCTAAGTCGCTTCAGTCGTTTCTGACTCTGTGCAACCCCATAGATGGCAGCCCAACTGGCTCCCCCGTCCCTGGGATTCTCCAGGCAAGAACACTGGAGTGGGTTTGGAAAAAACATAGCTTTGACTATATTGACCTTTGTAGGTAATGTCTCTGCTTTTTTGTTGTTGTTTATTTATTTATTTATTTATTCCTGCCCTGAGCTTGCAAATTAAACGTATTGTAATTACTATTTTCTCTTAAGTACTTTGAAGTTTTCAAGACTTGCTTAGGGCCCCCAAACCAAATCCAACTCCTCTGCTTCCTGCCCTCCTGACCCAAATTTCCTCCACTAATGAGTTTTTGAGAGTCATGGAACACCTAAGCCTCAGTCTTGCCCCCTTCTGAACTCCTCACTCCTTGGCATGGATTCTTCCCCCCGGCCCCACCAAAGATAGGGCTTCTCTTCAAGTATTGGCTACACTGGGTCTTCACTGCTGTGCATCGGCTTTCTCCAGTTGCAGCAAGTGGGGGCTACTCTCTAGCTGTGGTATATGGGCTTCTCATTTCAGTAGCTTTTCTTATTGCAGACCATGGGCTCTAGAGCTGTCTCTTATACACATCTAGATGTGTATAAGAGACAACCTCCCCCACCATCCCACCCCTCTAGGTTATCAGTGAGCCCCAGTTTAAGTTCCCTGAGTCCTATAACAAATGCCCGCTGGCTATCTATTTGACATAATGTAACGCATGTTTCCATGTTACTCTCTCCATACCTCCCACGTTCTCCATCCTCACCCACTCCCTGTGTCCACAAATCTGTTTTCAATGTCTGCGTCTCCACTCCTGCTCTGCAGATAGGTTCATGAGTGCCATCTTTCTAGAGCCCATATGTATGTGTTAGTATAGGATAGGGCATGGAAGCAACCTATGTGTCCATTGACAGATGAATGGATAAAGAAGCTTGGTACATATATACAATGGACTCTTACTCAGATGTTAAAAGGAATACATTTGAGTCAGGCCTAATGAGGTGGGTGAACCTAGAACCTATTATACAAAGTGAAATAAGTCAGAAAGAGGAAAACAATTATCGTATGTCTCTGGCTTTTAATACACTATCTACTTTGTCATAGCTTTTCTTCCAAGGAGCAAATGCCTTTTAGGGCATAGTCACCATGTGAAGTGATTTTGGAGCCCAAGAAAATAGTCTTTCACTGTTTCCATTGTTTCTCCCATCTATTTGCTGTGAAATGATGGGACCAGATGCCATGATCTTAGTTTTTTGAATGTTGAGTTTTAAGCCAGCTTTTTCACTGTCCTCTTTCACCTTCACCAAGAGGCTCTTTAGTTCCTCTTTGCTCTCTGCCTTTGAGATCCTGGCTTTTAGCTGGCATCCTTTGCCTACCACTCACATCCCAGTGGTCAAAGGGGTCAGGTGGTAAGGCTATCATCAGTGGGACAGGGAAATAAACTGCCCACTCTCCTGCTCAGCGAGTCACATGAGAGAAGGAATGAGGAACCAAGAATATGTCAACCTTCTTCATAGGTTATCTTGTAACTTTGAACCTGTTTGTAGGATGGGAGTGTTGCCCTGGATGTTCCATAAATGCCAACAAAAACTGCCTATCCTAGCTCTTCTCATCCACACATTTGCAAACATGCACAACCATCTACTTGCGTCCATATACTACATTTTAACCATGACTATTGTTTTTAAATGCTTTGTAATTTTCAAAATGCTTCTATACACTCACATAGGCCGTATACTCCTCTGCACATGCACAAACTTGTATACAGTCCTCCAAAGGCATAGATTAACCTCTAGTCAAATACACATGTCCACACGGACATATCACACACATTCAAAAGCACACCGATGCACACCACATGCTTGTATGCCCTCATGCTCAGGCACGTATCCCCTCAGACATGCTTATTTCCAAACACACCTTCCCCCACACTTGTTCACCTTCACTCACAACTCACATACATTCTGTTCCTCTCTGAGCACAGCTGCTTAATCAGCATCAAGGCCTGCTGATGAGGCTGTCGCTGGCCCCCTGAGAGCGGCATTAACTCTTTGCTGCTCCCATCAAGGCTGCTGTGCCAAGTGTCTTCCATCTGGGGATCCCAGGGAACAAAGGGGCAGCAGAGGAGACAGGCGAAGCTCCTTTCTCTGCAGGTCTGGCACTTGCTAGGAGAGAATGGGCCAGGGAGGAAAAGCCAGAGAAGAGGCAAAAGAGCCTTCTGGACCTTCTGACTTTGCTTCACACTTTCTTCTCCAACCCCATCCCACACTCCTCATGTCCTGTGTATCTGGTAAGTAGGATAACTGAAAAATTCATCATCCAAACCAGGAGAATGCTGAGAGAGACAGAGATGTTATTAACAACTACAACACTGTGGATGTGAGAGTTGGACCATAAAGAAGGCTGAGCGCCAAAGAACTGATGCTTTCAAATTGTGGTGCTGAGGAGTCACTTGGATTGCAAGGAAAACAAACCAGTCAATCCTAATGGAAATCAACCCTGAATACTCATTGGAAGGACTGATGCTGAAGCTCCAATACTTTGGCCACCTGATGCAAAGAGCTGACTCATTAGAAAAGACCGTGTTGCTAGGAAAAGACTGAAGGCAAAAGGAGAAGTGGGTGACAGAGGATGAGATGGTTGGATAGCATCACGAATTCAATGGACATGAACTTGGGCAAACTCCAGGAGATAGTGAGGGACAGGGAGGCCTAATGGGCTACAGTCTGTGGGGTCACAAAGAGTCAAACATGACTTACCAGCTGAACAACAACAGCGCCCTGAACAACAGACCTATCTGAGAAGGTCACAAACACAGATGCATGGTCCCCCTGCTGAGAAGATGCCAGATCTTGCAATGCTGTTTAAGCACAACTCAAGGTCAGCCCAAGTTGAAAGGAACTTTAATGTCAAATCTACTCAGAGAGGTCTTCAGATTTGTCCCAAATGAGGAGAAAGGGGCCAAGTCTTTGTGCCTCCCTGGGGGAGATGTGACCTGGCATGTAGTGGTACCCTGTAGCTGAGAACAGTCCCCCGAGAAGAACTCGGCCGTGAGCACAGCAGACACATCCAAGAGAAAGGACTTGGCCCTGAAGGGGGATGTGGGCCGTGCACCCAGCGTCCACTCCACTCTGTGTCTGGTGTCCTAGCACAGCAGCTGGGATCTGGCACCCACTTCACTGGCTCCACAGAGGTTGCTGGAATGAACCCACTGGGGAGGGCTCTGCCCAGTTCAGGCAGGGAGGGTGGGAAGGCTGTTAGTCTGGAGCCTCAGTTCTCTGGCAGCCCAGCACTGCTATCTCTGCTGTTGCATCAACAGAACAGTCACTCGTCTCTGACTTTGCTGTGCCCCTTGGTCCCTCTACACTATGTGATGAGGGAAAAGGAGAGCTTAGGAAGCTGCTGCTCTGTGGACAGCAGATCAGATTCCTGTGATGAAACAGTGCCTGGGCTTGACTTCTGGTTCGAGGCATCCTCGTGTGGAGCTTAGTCAAGGGAGCCAGGCAGCGAGAGGAGAGCCAAAAGGGGGCACCTGGAGCACGGGCGAGAGGTACTCTGGGCAAATCCATTGTACAGCTAAAGATCAGGATCAAAATGAGACATTTCAGACTTCCCAATAAAGGAGAGACACCTTTCACAGACTTTGGGATCCAACAAACCTGACTTCCCATCCCAGCTGTGCTGCTCACCTCCTGGGAACCTTTTACACACTCCCAAGTCACAGGCTGTGAGGATTCCATGAGGCAACATGGAACCAGGGTAGGGAGTGGCAACTTGCCGGTCCTCTGCCAAGCCTCACTTATCCTGACCGGGGCCTGCAAGGCGGTCCCACAGTCCCATTTTACAGATGAGCACGCTTGCCCTGGGGACGAGGTATACCCAATACTTGAGTATCAAGTCCTTGCTCTTTCCAGAGTTCTCTACTGATGATTCTTGATGCAGAGCCGCTCCTTGCATCAGTAGGGCTAGAATTTAAACAATTTGGCCTCTAGCAAGGCTTGGTATTTTATTATATTTTTATCCTATTGGGGGCAGTCGTCAAAAGGAGTAAAATCTTCCCTCTTTAAAAGCCCAAGAACTTCAATGCCAAAAAAGGATGGCTCCAGAGTTTTTTTTCCCATTCATTCACACATGCATGCAGGTACACACACACACACACACACACACATGTGCATGTGCAAACAGCCCCAAACTTTTTTCCTGAGGGCCCTCTCGAATTGTTCTTCACAAAAGAAGGTTCATGGATATTTGGGTGGAGGAAGGGCCCTCTAATTTTCTGAGTCAGTGGAATGCTGGCTGGAATGATGATAAAGGTTACCAAGGGTTACCAACTATAAATGTTACCAACTATAAATGCAACTTCTCAAATATGGATAGCTAACTCCCATGTGCCAGGCTTCCACTAGGGAGTTCTTAGGCTATTAGGGGAAAACAAATGTAAAAACAAGAAATTACAACATGTTAGTAAAATTATAGCATGGAGTCATAGAAGTAAGTACAGAGTCCCCAGATAACTTGGAAGTGATTCTAGCTCTGTGCTAAAGGCTTAAGGAAATTTTACTGAAATAGGTACAACTAATCTGGGTTTTGGAGGATGAATAAGAGTTTGTAGAAACTATTTAATTTTAATGATTTATTTTTCTGTTTAAAGAGTAGGGAGGAGGAAGCTGAGGAAGGTGGCTTATACATACTATATACATATTATTTGTATATATGCATTTGATACTTTGTACAGATTTACATATTTTAATTTTCTTAACAGTCTTGTGAGATGGGGTTTTCACAGGGAGAAAACTGAGGATCAAAAAGGGTGGGTTGAGTCAATTACTCAGGGTCACGCAGCCAGCAAGTGCTGGGGCCAGAAATTCATTGCAGTGTCTTTGGCTCCGCTCCCTGGCTCTTTCCCTGCTGCTGGCTTCTGTCGCTGACAGGAGGTGGACACTAATGGAGTTTATTTGTGGAAAACTATGCACTTTTTGAGACAGAATGATATTAGATCGTTAGAAACTGATTTAGCAAATGATCTTATTCAGAATCAACCCTACAAAATTTCCTCATTTGGAAGCTTCAAGTCTCCAAAGCCTTGTCTTACCTACCCAGTCTTCAGCCCAGCCCTGCAACTTGAGCAGGGAGGTCCCTGGTCTGGTTCATCAGGGAAGAGCCGGTTTCTCAATTCCCACTCCTCTGCTCTCCATCTAACACCAGGTTTGCCCTTAACTCATCCATTTAGTATGTGTGGCACCATGAGGGAGAGTTCTGAGGCCTGGCAGATGCTGGGTACTTTCTGTACCCTATGAAAGATAAAATGCCCCTTAGAACAGGTTTGGCATCAAGCATATTCCTTTGTGGGCTTCCCAGGTGGCACTAGTGGTAAAGAACCTGCCTGCTAACGCAGGAGATGTGGTTTCTCTCTCTGGTTGGGAAGATCCCCTGGAGGAGGGCACAGCAACCCTCTCCAGTATTCTTGCCTGGAGAATCCCATGGACAGAGGCGTCTGGCTGGCTACAGTCTATAGGGTGGAAAAGAGTCAGACACAACTGAAGCGACTTAGCACAGCACATATTCCCTTGTATAAAAGGGTATGGTTTGGAATTCCTGTGCTGATCATTTGCTGATTAAATGATGTGAGGTCATGTCACTTAACCCTTCAGAGTTATGTCATCTGAGAAATGGGATATGGGGATAAAGTCTACTTCAGAAGACTTGTGTGCAAAATAGTTGAGGCAGTGCTTTCATGTACAAAAAAGATGCATTGTACCAACTAGCTGCTCAGTAAATGTGAATTCACTTTTCCTTCTCAGCCTTTGAGGAGGCATGGCCTGTGTCCAGGGTACACAGGATTAACCTACTCCACAGGGACCTAGGCATCCGAACAAAATTAGGGCTTTTGTGTCCTTGTGCCCTAATTATTAGCATCATGGGACAGATCCTTGGTTTTCAATCTGGATTCAAAGAAGCCCTGAGGTCCTGGAAGGTGGTTCAAGGGAGGGAGACTCAGTGGTTAGGACCTCTGGCTGCACCACTACCCTCCAAGTCAACAAAAATAGCATCTCTTTGATGTGTTTTATATGTTGGGCTTCCAGGTAGAATTTCATTTTAAGAGATATATCTAGTGTTGAAAACAGGAAATTGAAAACCTCTGCTGAAGAGAATAGAGAGTTTTAACATTTGAGCTTTGCATCTCAAAGCGAGTTGCTTTCTGGCTCATGTTCCTTCCCTGTTGGCCTTCTTAACAGGGAAAGCCCTGCTCCCACGTCCTCCCCTTCTCCTCCCCCACATGGAGACCAGTCTCAAGAAGAAAGATGAGCTGAGGTCTGTGCTGAGAACTGGGCCCTGATCCTCTGAGCATTTCACAAACACACAGAGGAGCTACTGCCTGGGTTTCAGTTCTTGAATGAGGTTTTCTGTCCTAACCTGAGCTATGGGGTCTTGCTGGCTGAAGTGGGCTAGAGACTGGGAAGGGGGAGGACATGGGGCTTAAGATGACAAGGTGAGAGCAGGGAAAAGTGTTGAAAATGAGTAAGTGCCTGTGGGGAGAAGAACATCTTCTAGGCTGCTCCTCTTCCTACCTGCCACCCAGTGAGATGAAGGTGAAGGTGATGTTGCTCAGTCGTGTCCGACTCTTTGCAACCCCATGGACTGTAGCCTCTTTCATCCGTGGGATTTTCCAGGCAAGAGTACTGGAGTGGGTTGCCATTTCCTTCTCCAGAGGATCTTCCCAATCCAGGGATCGAACCCAGGTCTCCTGCATTGTAGGCAGACGCTTTACCGTCTGAGCCACCAGAAAGACACATTGATTTGGGAGCTAGAAAGAGCTGAATTCGAATCCCAAGTTTGCTGCTGATCAGCTGCATGACCTTGAGCAAATCCTGAACTCCTTCCAGTCTTTCCTTCCTCATCTACAAGATGGGAATACTACAGCTCTCAGAGAATTAAGTGAGTGCATGTACCTTAAGTGTGCTTGCTTGTGTGCGTGCTAAGTCACTTCCATCATGTCTGACTCTTTGTTACTCTATGGACCATAGCCCACCAGGGTCCTCCATCCATGGGATTCTCCAGGCAACAATACTGGAGTAGGTTGTCATGCCCTTTTCCAGGGGATCTTCCTGACCCAGGGATCAAACCTGCGTCTGTCTCCTGCATTGGCAAGCTGGTTCTTTACTACTAGCACCAACCTGGGAAGCCCCATCTTATGTGTACACACATATATATATTTAAAAGAATACATAAGATATTGTATGGAAGGCAATAAGTACAACTAGCTGCTAGTGAATAGATATCAGTCCCCTTTCCCTATCCAGCTACTGTGTCTACCTTTTCCAGACCATACACTGGGACACTGGGTTGTGGAAAGGATTGAATGAAATGATGTCCATCAGATTCTTTGTGCAACTCCTGGCACACAGAAGGTGCTTTTTTTTTTTTTTTTAAATTGACTGCACTGGGTCTTGGTTGCAGGTGCAGGATCTCCACTGTGAAATGCAGGATCTTTTAGTTGAGCAAGGACTCTTCAGTTATGGCCCATGGGCTCCAGAGTGTGCAGGCCCCAGAATTTTGGCACAAAGGCTTAGTTGCTCCTTGGCATGTAAGATCTTAGTTTCCCGACCAGGGATTGAACCCAAGTCCCTGCATTGCAAGGCAGATTCTTAACTACCGGACCACCAGGGAAGTCCTGATGCAGGTTCTTCAGTTGTGGCATGAGAACTTTCAGTTACGGCATGAGGGATCTAGTTCTCTGACTAGGGATAAACCTGGGCCCCAGCATGGGAAGCCCTGAAGTATTAGCCACTGGACCAACCAGGGAAGTCCCCAGTAGGGGTTTAACAAGTGTTATCTTCTCTACATGCTCCCCTCCTTCTACACAGCCTGTTTGCAGAAGGAATCTTAGGAACACGTCCTTGTTATTCTTCCATTGCTGACTTTGTGTCCGCATGGGGCTCAAAGGCCCTGTGTTCACAGCATCACAGCCCTGTGCCACATAATCTGAATCTAACCCTGAGAATCAGCCTTGGACCTTGGTGCCAAGGCTCTGTGACAATTATTTGTCCTAACACAAGCCTTCATCTGGGATATGGGCCCTCTCATGGGCTGGTCAGGCCTATTTCAGGCCAAGGAGTTCCACTCCTCTCCCCAAATCCTGACCTCCCTCAACCCACCTGCCACCTGCTGGCTTGGATGTTGCCCTTGGACAGGCTCCTCAGATAAGATTATCAACTAGGCTTCCCTGTCTCTGTGTCCCACCCACCTGCTAGGTCAGCCAGAAGAGGGTAACCTATTGTGCCAGGATTTCCCCAATGTCAAGAGCTCCTGATGTCAACTCCTACCCGGTCACATGCCCCAACACGTGCCCAGCCCTCAGGTCATTCCCAGGCCAGTGCTCATCCTCTTTCTGCATTCCAGACAACCCTAGTTAGATCTGGAGATGAATGGGAGAGGCCAGGCCAGGGATCACATCCAGTGAACACACATACTGGGCATTCAAGCTTGAAAAGGCCATGGAATATAAAAGACCACCTGTGGTCCAAATCTCAGTCTGTGTGTCTTTGGACTACTCATTTTATTTCTCTGTGCCAAAGGGTTTTTCATCTGTAAGCTAGAGTTCAGAAAACACAGTAACCACTTCAGGGTATTGTTGTGGGGAACAAATTAGGTAATATATATTAACCCCTGTGCCCAGTGAAGAGCAAGAATAAAAGTGTGCCTTTCTCCACGTTGCTTTGATCATGTCCTTGTGCTGTGGTTGCTGCTCCTGCCAGTAAGATGTGTGGCTCCCCAGGTAGGTCTCCTGTGCTTCTCCTTTTCCTCCAACTCTTCATTAATATTCTGAAGACGAAGTCAGGGAGGCCGTAGCAACACACCAGGCTTAAAACTAATCAAGTTCCCCTCAGTCCAAATGAACTTTTCTCACCGATTCTCAGATCTTCTGCATCTTGTCACTGGGTGCATTTTCCCCACATAATGAAGTTTGGGCAGCACTGGCCGGTCACTGCCGGCTCCTGCCTGGTTCCGAAGCGTGACCTCCAGGCAGTGACAGCTGCCCCCAGCACTGTGGTGGCCCCTCCATTGCCTGTCTGCCTTCCCATCAGGGGGCAGTGAGACCCCAGCAGATTAACATGATGTCCTTGTAATTCTGCATCCAAGACACATGCCATTTTCCTTCGACACATTTGGAAAGGGGGCAAGTTTCACTTTGTAAGAACCGTCACTTATTTTGAACTGGAAGAAAATAATTTATTTGGTCAAAAGTTGTGTTTTTCCATCAAGGGCACATATTTCCCTTTTGTAATGGGAAGCAGGGCCTTCTGGATCCCCACATAGTCAATTCTCCAAGGTTACTCCAGTGTGAGGCTTTTCTTTTTCAGTTTATTTCATCAACTAATCCAACAACTAAGAAAATAAGTTCAAAAATAATCACACAAATGATGGTGCAAGGCAAAAAGGCAGGTGTGTTAGCACGATTCTTCCATCTCCAGTATTTCTGAAAGAACCCTAAGAATGCCCTTCATCTGACTGGAAACCTATTCAAGTTTTTCTACCATAGAAATGAATGATTTGAAGGACTCTTTCCAAGACCTGGTCCCTGGCTCTCTACTTAGAAGCCCTGCTGGAGCTGCCAGTGCCACCTATCACCCAACTGAGAGAGTTCCCCAGTCTTGTTTTCTGAATGCTGAACTGCCTGGCCTGGGGCCCCTAACTTGGGGACAGTTCCCTGAGGCTGAAATTTTGTCAGTGGCAAACTGGAAGATTCAAGGCCTTGAATGAAGCTGCAAAATCTCAAGCCCTGGAAGATCTGCCTTCAGGGACTGCCATAGAGGGCCCCTATCCCTTCTTCCATCTCTCGTGGACCATTTCCAACAGATGTTAAGTTCTTGGATCTGGAAGGAATGACCTTTAGGCCCCATCTTCAAGCCTGTGGATGGTGAGCTTGTATACCATGGGAGGCCACCTCAGACATTCAGACATTCTCAGAATGACTCCAAGAGAAGGGACAGAGGAAAGACCTCACTCAGGATCACATAATAACTATCATAACTGAACTTGAATCCAAGTTTGTATGACTTCAAATTATGCCTCTCTGCTCTGTTGCTATCTGGAAAGCAGGCTCCGTGCTGCAGGGATCCTGGCGAGTATCTACTTTCCCCAAAGACTGAACTTGGCAGGTGACAGCCAAATTCCCTGCCATCAGCTCACTTTCCTGTGGCTTCTCCAAAAGGCAGGCACCCCACTGGGTGGCTTTAAATTCTTAAAGTCTTCCTGACACTCAGGCACTCACTTGTAAAGAAAAGCTGGTCTCCAAGCCCCACATCGGACAGACCCTATAGGAACTTTATTTCAAAGTCTCAGAGAAAATGAAAAAGCGTTAAGGCCAGGGTAGCTTCCATCCCAGAGAGGGAGCATCACCGCTCCCACCTCCCTCACGGGCTGAGAATTGCATTTGTGTTTAATAACAAGTTTGATCCCTCTGCCAGAGCAGCGGTCATTGAGAAATCCTGACATAAAGAAGGTATCTGGGAGATAAAGTTCTGCAAGCGATGATTACTAGCACTTAAGTTCTCTTTTTGTTGAAAGGAAGAATCCCAGAATGAACAGTGCATTGAATGATATGACAAGCAAGTACTTGATCCCTGTCCAGCTGGAGGGGGATTGTACCCATCAGCAGCTTTTTAGCTAAGGACGTCTTTATATTTCCCTTCTTTGTCTGGGCCTCTCTAGTTCCTCCTTTTACTTCATGTCAGCACTATATAGTAGGTATGCCAAGTGGTTTTGAAATTTAAATTACAGTCTCTTTTTCAGATGTTATTGGAAAGAACATTAATTTATAACCACGTGTTAGGAGTACAGGATGTTCATGGTCCACTGCCAATTTTTCTTTTGTAAAGTTAATAAAACTTTCATAAAACACTTATACACTTGTATATTTCATGGTAAAGATTTTTTTTTATCTCATAGGCTAATGTAAAGATTTATTAAAACCATTTTTTTGTTAAGAGGAGTGTCAATAGTTTGCAGCTGAGTGTAATTTTGAATCCGTGGAAGATGACGGTCTGATGGAAAATGACAGTAACAGCTTTGTTGATTTAGCACTAAAAATAAAGGAGCCTTTCAAACGAGAGAATGCTCTAATATCCAGAGTGGGCTAGGACGCACTCAGGCCAATGGAGGCAAGCTGGAGGAGCCGGCCACCAGTACTCCAACCCCTGGCGAGAGCAGGGGAGGACTGGATGGAGCCCAGGTGGGAGGGGGAGCAGTGGCCCCCCAGGGATTGCTGGCAGGCAGACTCTGGTTGGAGAGGGAGGGAGGAGCCAGGAAGAGCATTTAGGGCTTGCACTGACTTCTTGTTGCCGAAAACCCTGAGATCTGCCTGTCCCCACAGGTACTCCTAGCCCTTCTAGGTCTCTCTGGGACCCCATTTTGCCTGAAGGTCAAGGGCTACCGAACATGAACTAGTTTAATCCATCCCTTCCTCCCCTCCACCCTACCTAACCCCCTTCAGCAGTCCAATCTACCCCAAACAGGTCCTTATCAAAAGATTATCTGAAGGAACTTCATTGAACTTTTTTCTGCCTATACACCCCAGGGACTTCCCAGGCGGCGCTAGTTGTAAAGAACCTGCTTGCTAATGCAGGAAAGAAAGGTAAGAGACACAGATTCAGTCCCTGGGTCGGGAAAATCCACTGAGAAGGGCATGGCAACCCACTCCAGTATTCTTGCCTAGAGAATCCCGTGGCCCAAGGAGCCTAGAGGGTTACCGTGCATAGGATCACAAAGAATCAGACACGACTGAAGTGAAAAGCATGATATACTCCAGGATCTTCGAAGACCCTTCTTGTTTTTTTTTTGTTTTTTGTTTTTTGCAACTGATAAATGGGTATATTCTCTTGCAGGACTGGATAGAATAAATAGAATTTAGTAATTTGGAGTAAATAGACTTCTCTGAGCTTGTTTTCTTCTTCATAAAATGCAAGTGGTAACTCCCATCTCCAGGTCCGTTTATGAGAGCATTCTGAGATTTGCACTTTGTGAAGCATATGGACGGACTTTGTGAACTGCAGACAGTGAACATGGGAACTCTTCATCTTCCAGGATGAACCTGTGGGCCTTTAGAAGGAACGTCAAGAGGATGGCAAACCACTGGTACAAAGACCCTCGTTCTCTCAAATATTGACATGGGGTTAATTTTACAAACAGATTAAAATGTTAAGAGAAAATAAAGAAGAATATAATTATTAACTGTGTGCCAAAGACTTTCCCATAGCCTTTTCCTATCATCCTTATTTTATAGATGATGAAAGTAGAGCTCTAAAAGGTTAACCTATCAGCTTGAGACCACAAAACTAGTGAGACAAGAAGGTTTTACACGTAGGTCATTTTAACTCCTAAGGTTTCCCCCACCCCCCATTCCATAATATTAGAAGGAGCTGACACCCTTGACTGGTTCCTACATGCTAAGCACCCTGTTAGGCACTCTGCAAGCATCCTCTCCCTTAATCTTCATGCCACTCCTGCAGAAACCACTCACATCCTCATGCAAGGTGAGAATACTGACAGAGCTACACAGACCACAGGGAGCAGCCTTTGCTCATGGCTGGCCTGTGCTTTAGCGTTGATGCCCCTAAAGAAGGGATGGCTGTGCTTCTGAGGAAAGGCTGCTGCAGGCGTGGGTGCCTTTGCTGAAGTCTCTAAACTCTGCCTGCTACTTCTCCCCCAGGGAGGGTTGGCCCCAAGGTCTGGCGTAGGAACCAGGGCTTCAGTGCTCATTCCTCCCCATGGGGCTCTTCCCTGTTTCCCTGGATCTGCTGTCCCCTCCAGCTCCACTCAATTCAGGCCCCTTTCTTGTCTTATCCTACTCTCCCATCTTTCCTTGCTCCCTCTCAACTGAGCCAGCACTTTCTGAAGCAGCATTTCTTCCGGTGACCCTCTTTGGAAGCACTAAGACAAGCACCAGCCACATTCCTGGCTTAGGGTCACTGTTTTCTTTCTTAAAAAATGTGTCTGTAAAGCATAGTATTTTTCTGGTTTGCATTATTGTGCATGCTCAGAGGAATACATCCAAGTACAGTGGGAGTTACAAAGAAATCTTAGATATCATATAATAATGTTTTTCTTAGTAGGATCCCTCTCCAGCCACCTATAGCACCCTATTTATTATCCAGCTTCTATTGGTCATGGAGGTTTCTGCTTTATGTCATTTCTTCAGGCCTTTCCTGACCTCTCTTGACTAGAGTGGGCATCTCTGTGCACACTTCCATATCATCTTGTTTTCCCATCTCTTCTCACAAGTATTACTAAGTATTTGTCCAATTTTGTATTTGTCATTCATCTTGTCTACTAGGCCATGAGCTCTAGGAGGAGGGGAGCCACCTGTCTTGTGATTGCTGTATCTTCAGCGCTCAACAGATGACCAGGTTAACCCTCGCTGTGACCTCACGCCACTGCCAAATCTTCCTCCTCTTCCAGATAAAAGCCATGATAGCTTCCTGCCTTTACACCAGGTCCAGTCTGTGACAGTGCCCCGTGTCACAAATGCGGTGTCACAGAGTCCAGGGGGCATTCTGGTGACAGCCTTCACCTGTGTGCTTCTAAGGGATGCAAGCTCCCAGACAGCAGGAGGGGAGGGGAGGTAGCCCGCAGCCAGCCTCCTTCCACATCTCAACAGCTCTGACATGTGGAGATACAGAGAGCTCTGAGCTCCTGGGAGAAAAATGTAGAAGAGAAACTGGGGCTCCAGGACAAGAAATTTCAGAGAAAGAAATAGAAGACCCCTGCACAATCTCTGTCATTGTCTTTCTGGAAAAACAAACAGATGAGTGATTGGCGCCATGGAAGCCAGCGGGTACACAGCGTGGAGAGGGGAAATGAGAGTTTGGTAGGGTCGGGCCCTCTCCATCAGACCAAGGGGGGCTATGGTTCAGCGGGGCAAGCCATTTCCAGCTGTGCAGTTTGCTCCTGACCGTTACTGCTGATCTTGCAGCTACTGTTGCCTCTAGAATGAGGCAGTGTGGTCTAGTATCAGGTGCTGCCTTGAGAGACTAAGAGGGCAAGTCTGGGTGGTAAGCACCAGTAGCTGGAACCCTGGCTATGCCCATAGCTTCCTGAGCATTCTTACAGCACAACCAGGCTGAGGCCCCTTGAGTGGGGTCAGCCAGCTCCTCTTGCAATTGCCTAGAACAAGGAGAGTTGGCAAGGCTGAGGGTTCACCATTCACCATCTGTCTAGCTTGAGGTAATTTAGCAGAGTGGTCGAAAGTTGAGCCTCTGCAGTTAGATAGACCCTCAGCTTATTAGCTTCTTCCTCTTGGGGAAATTACTTGACATCTCTCTATCTTAGTTAAAATCATAAGAGGGTTAGTTTCATGAGCATGTAACCTCTGCATCCACAAAGTGTCCCTTGCTTAGAAGGACCCTACCTTCACTTTAATGCTCTACTCTCACCATCCTAAAATTTTTCATTATTTTTTTTTAACAAGGTGCCTGTATCTTTATTCTGAACTAGGCTGGGCCTTGCAAATTATTTAGCTGGTCCTTATTATAATTTAAATATTCATCACAAGAGTGAGGGTCAGGAACAAACAGATAAGACAGCATACATTGAGGACTTAATATTAAGACCCATTTTTATTACTGCCTCCTGGGTTACCAACCAAGTAGTTCATGCCTCTCCAGCTTCCTTGTAGGTGGTTGGTAAGAAAGGACATCTCTAGGCTTCAAAGATGAATAGAAGTCAGGCTGAATAAAAAACCAGAGACCTTGGTTGGCCTCATGGCATATTTTTCCAGGAACTCCATGGGATATGAATAGAACCTGTAGGTGGCAGACTGTGGGGAGGACACCAGGGGTCTTCAGGTAACAGGCTGCCAAATAACAAAGTTCAAACTTTCCTCGTGCCTCATTCTTAGTAACATGCCACTGATACGCCCACCAAGTTGAGTGTTTCTGATGCTCTTTTGTGAGACCAGACTCTGATCTCTGCTCTCCTGTGTCTGAGAGTCAGCAGCTGGTTGCACTTCCTAGCTAGGTGTGACCAAGTTAGCAGAAACAGGTGGCAGAAAATTGGCCTGCTTGGTAAACTACAGCAGCTGCATCTCACCCCCCACCCCCAGGCCTTTCTGACCACCTCTTCTTCTAACAAGGGCAGCCATCAGTCAGTTCAGTCGCTCAGTCATGTCCAAGTCTTTGCACCCCATGGACTGCAGCATGCCAGGCTTCCCTGTCCATCACCAACTCCCAAAACTCATTCAAACTCACGTTCATCAAGTTGGTGATGCCAGCCAAACTATCTCATCCTCTTTTGTCCCCTTCTCCTCCCACCTTCAATCCTTCTCAGCATCAGGGTCTTTTTCAGTGAGTGAGTTCTTTGTGTTAGGTGGCCAAAGTTTTGGAGCTTCAGCTTCAGCATCAGTCCTTCCAATGAATCAGTTCAGTTCAGTCGCTCAGTCGTGTCTGACTCTTTGCGACCCCATGAATCGCAGCACGCCAGGCCTCCCTGTTCATCACCATCCCTCAGAGTTCACTCAGACTCACGTCCATCGAGTCCATGATGCCATCCAGCCATCTCATCCTCGGTCGTCCTCTTCTCCTCCTGCCCTCAATCCCTCCCAGGATCAGAGTCTTTTCCAGTGAGTCAACTCTTCTCATGAGGTGGCCAAAGTACTGGAGTTTCAGCTTTAGCATCATTCCTTCCAAAGAAATCCCAGGGCTGATCTCCTTCAGAATGGACTACTGGATCTCCTTGTAGTCCAAGGGACTCTCAAGAGTCTTCTCCAATACCACAGTTCAAAAGCATCAATTCTTCGGCGCTCAGCCTTCTTCACAGTCCAACTCTCACATCCATACATGATCACAGGAAGAGCCATAGCCTTGACTAGACAGATCTTAGTCAGCAAAGTAATGTCTCTGCTTTTGAATATGCTATCTAGGTTGGTCATAACTTTTCTTCCAAGGAGTAAGCGTCTTTCAATTTCATGGCTGCAGTCACCATCTGCAGTGATTTTGGAGCCCAAAAATATAAAGTCTGACACTGTTTCCACTTCTCTTCTCATGAGGTGGCCAAAGTACTGGAGTTTCAGCTTTAGCATCATTCCTTCCAAAGAAATCCCAGGGCTGATCTCCTTCAGAATGGACTACTGGATCTCCTTGTAGTCCAGGGGACTCTCAAGAGTCTTCTCCAATACCACAGTTCAAAAGCATCAATTCTTCGGCGCTCAGCCTTCTTCACAGTCCAACTCTCACATCCATACATGATCACAGGAAAAACCATAGCCTTGACTAGACCGATCTTAGTCAGCAAAGTAATGTCTCTGCTTTTGAATATGCTATCTAGGTTGGTCATAACTTTTCTTCCAAGGAGTAAGCGTCTTTCAATTTCATGGCTGCAGTCACCATCTGCAGTGATTTTGGAGCCCAAAAATATAAAGTCTGACACTGTTTCCACTGTTTCCCCATCTATTTGCTATGAAGTGATGGGACTGGATGCCATGATCCTCGTTTTCTGAATGTTGAGCTTTAAGCCAACTTTTTCACTCTCCTCTTTCACCTTCATCAAGAGGCCCTTTAGCTCCTCTTCACTTTCTGCCATAAGGGTGGTGTCATCTGCATATCTGAGGTTATTGATATTTTCTCCCTGCAGTCTCGATGCCAGTTTGTACTTCATCTAGCCTGGCATTTCACATGATTTACCCTGCATGTAAGTAAAATAAACAAGGTGATAATATATAACCTTGATGTACTCCTTTCCCAATTTGGAACCAGTCTGTTGTCCCATGTCTGGTTCTAACTGTTGCATCTTGACCTGCATACAGATTTCTCAGAGGCAGATAAAGTAATCTGGTATTCCCATCTCTTACAGAATTTTCCACAGTTTGTTGTGATTCACACAGTGGAAGGCTTTAGTGTAGTCAATGAAGCAGAAGTAGATGCTTCTTTGGAATTCTCTTGCTTTTTCAATGATCCAGCAGATGTTGGCAATTTGATCTCTGGTTCCTCTGCCTTTTCTAAATCCAGCTTGAATATCTGGAAGTTCTCAGTGCATGTACTGTTGAAGCCTACCTTGGAGAATTTGAGCATTATTTTGCTAGAGTGTGAGATGAGTGCCATTCAGTTCAGTTCAGTTCAGTTGCTCAGCTGTGTCTGAGTCTGCGACCCCATGAATCGCAGCACGCCAGGCCTCTCTGTCCATCACCAACTCCCAGGGTTCACTCAGACTCACGTCCATCAAGTCAGTGATGCCATCCAGCCATCTCATCCTCTGTCGTCCCCTTTTCCTCCCGCCCCCAATCCCTCCCAGCATTAGAGTCTTTTCCAATGAGTTAACGCTTCGCATGAAGTGGTCAAAGTACTGGAATTTCTGCTTTAGCATGATTCCTTCCAAAGAAATCTCAGGGCTGATCTCCTTCAGAATGGACTGGTTGGATCTCCTTGCAGTCTAAGGGACTCTCAAGAGTCTTCTCCAACATGGCCAGGGGCAATTCTTTCCTTTACTCTTCTGATCGCTTTACGCCTCATTTCCTAACCTCTGACTTAACCCAAGTACTGGAGTGCCTTCATTCACTTGGTTCTGACGTCCATCATCACTGCTCTGTCTTTGCTGTGTCCTGTGTAGCAGCAGTCCCTAACCTCTTTGGCCCAGTGGCTGGTATCGTGGAAGGCAATTTCTCCATGGACTGGGGCAAGAGGGCTGGTTTTAGGATGATTCAGGTGTGTTACATTTATTGTGCACTTTACTTCTATTATTATTATATCAACTCCACCACAGATCATCAGGCATTAGATACTGGAAGTTGAGGATCCCTGCTCTAGAGAACAGAAATCCTTTACTGAAAGGAGGCATTTTCTATTATATTAGACCCAAATTTATTCCTTTATTCATAACAGCTGGAAGCATGGCACAACCCCCGCTCCCCCACCCCACCCATGCTTTTTACTCAATCATAGATGTTCTTTAACAGAGGGAAGGGCCAGGAGAATCAGGTCTCTTCCTCTGTCCGGTATCTGGGTATCTGAAAAGCCAGGGAAGCGTAGCAGGTATCTGTAAAGCTAGGCTTTCCAAAAGGGCCTCTGAAATTCAGCCCAGTGCTTTTTCTTCATGCTGCATGATGTTGTCTCTGTTGAAAGATTCTCCTTCCCCAAACACAGAGTACAACAATCCCATTGAAAGCATTGCCAATGATAAACTATGTACGGACAAATAACAAACAGTGACAAAACCGCACACACAGAGACAAGGCAGTCTGTGTCGGGGAAGAAAGAGAAAAATAAATGAAATTAACAGTGGGAGACAAAAACAGAGGAAAACCCAGCAATTAGATTAATCATAGACTTCCAGGAAATTGGCCCAAATTTCTTTAAAATCTTGTTGATTGTTATTCAGATTGAAGGGTTCCCTCAGCAAGATCAGCCAGAGCCCACCAAGCTTGCATACCAATCTGCAGCATCCTACAGGCAAGTGCTCGGATCCCAGGGCTGTGTTCTGGCCACAGAGAATCCCCTGGGCAGGTGTGAGGTCCAGTTGGGGTCAAGAGTCAATATTTTTGGTCTGGGCTCTCTGGAAAACTCTATTTGGGGATTTAAACAAATCATATCACTTTTTAGACTTCAGTTTCCACTTCTGTCAAATAGGCAAAGTTTATCTTTCCTTCATGAGGGGCTGGTGACTCAGACGGTAAAGAATACACCTGCAGAGCAGGAGATCTAGGTTCAATCCCTGGGTCAGGAATATCCCCTGAAGAAGGGACTGGCAACCCACTCCAGTATTCCTGCCTGGAGAATGACATGGACAGAGGAATCGGGTGGGCTACAGTCCATGGGGTCGCAAAGAGTTAGACATGACTGAGCGACGAACACATATCCTTCATTCTTAAGTCAGTGGGTTTTGCGAGGCTGAAGAAAGAAAATAGATGTGGGATTCCTAGGTAGACCAAAAGCACTATGCAAGCATAATATAGAGCATTTTCAGAGGCAGAAGGAAAGCAGAATATTGCCCAAGATTCAAATACCCGCCCCTCCAAACACTGGGGTAGAGAAAATGCAGTGTGCGGCTGGATCAAGTGAGCTGCTACAAACATGTTCCAAAGCCTTCAGATTCAGTACATCTTGACCCAAATATCCCTCCCTCTTTTATGATCTGCATTTAAAAGAAAATTGAATGACCTATCTCTGGATTTATTAATGCTTAAATCATTAGGATCTTGGCTCCAGAATGCTCCTAGGTTGCCAGAGGGACATCAGAGCTTTCAAATGCCTGGAAGTCGCCCTTCACCCAGGGTGAAATAGTCCAAGCATAAAATGGTGTAGTTTGGTTTGAAGGATTGAATGCTTGAATTCCTCTTATAACTGACTTCTTCAAATATGAAGAAGTCATATTTGCTCAATGTGAAAACAAAGATATTATCTATCTATTAGGTACTAGGCTCTGTGCTAAGTGCTCTGCATACATAATATAATCCTTACAACAACCCCATGTGGTAAATTTTATTAATTTTCCTATTTTCAGTTCAGTTCATTTGCTCAGTCGTGTCTGATTCTTTGCAACCCCATAGACTGCAGCATGCCAGGCTTCCCTATCCATCACCAACTCCCGAAGCTTGCTCAAACTCATGTCCGAGTTGGTAATGCCATCCAACCATCTCATCCTCTGTCATTCCCTTCTCCTCCCACCTTCAATCTTTCCCAGCATCAGAGTCTTTTCTAATGAGTCAGTTCTTTGCATCAGGTGGCCAAAGTATTGGAGTTTCAGCTTCAGCATCAGTCCTTCCAATGAATACTCAGGACTGATTTCCATTAGGATGGACTGGTTGGATCTCCTTGTTGTCCAAGGGACTCTCAAGAGTCTTCTCCACCACCACAGTTCAAAAGGCATCAATTCTTCAGCACTCAGCATTTTTTATGGTCCAGCTCTCACATCTGTACATGACTACTGGAAAAACCATAGCTTTGACTAGATAGGCCTTTGTTGGCAAAATAATGTCTCTGCTTTTTAATATGATGTCTAGGTTTGTCATAGCTTTTCTTCCAAGGAGCAAGCGTCTTTTAGTTTCATGGCTGCAGTCACCATCTGCACTGATTCTGGAGCCCAGAAAATAAAGCCTGTCACTGTTTCCATTGTTTCTCCATCTATTTGCCATGAAGAGATGGGACTGTATGCCCCATGATGTTCATTTTCTGAATTTTGAGGTTTAAGCCAACTTTGTCACTCTCCTCTTTCACTTTCATCAAGAGGCTTTTTAGTTCTTTTTCTGCCATTAGGGTGGTGTCAACTGTATATCTGAGGTTATTGATATTTCTCCCTGCAATCTTGATGCCAGCTTGTGCTTCATCCAGCCTGGCATTTTGCATGATGTACTCTGCATATAAGTTAAATAAGAGTGACAATATACAGACTTGATGTACTCTTTTCCCTATTTGGAAACAATCTATTATTCCATGTCCAGTTCTAACTGTTGCTTAAGAATGTTTAAAAAAAAAAAAAAAGGACACTCTTCAAGTATTATGGAAAATTTTGACCAATTTTTGTCTTGGCTTCTGTCTTTGAATCCATGAAAAGAATAAATAATTTGATAACTGAAGAGGACCAAAATAGCCATCCAGTATTACATGTCCCAAAATATGTCTCCATTAGGTTTAGTTAAGTGTTAGCAATGGGCATCAAATCAACTTCAGAAAAAAAAAATAAGTAGAATTATTTGTGGCAGGACTTTTCAGGGCCTTTGAAATGAATGCTCAGTACAACTCTCAAAGAAGGGATAGTTCATGGCATATTTTCCACTTATTTGGAGACAGAAGATCTTTTACCAAAGAATCATAATAGTCTTCAGAAAATCATTTATCATGTATCATCATATCATTTTGTAAAGCAGCAAACCGTGGTTCAGCCAGGAGAAGTAACTTGCCCATGTCACAGTGTCTTCATGGTAGAGTCATGGCAAATCAAGGCAACAACCCAGATGTTCTGAGTCCAGGCCTAGGGTGTGCTCCAGATTCCGCTACAACAAAGGCAGGTGGAGCCAGAGGGCCAGCTGTGAGTCTTCCGTAAATTCAAGCCACAGTGGCCATACGTAGCATCAGAGACCACAGATCACACATCTGAGATCCAAATGGTCACAAGTATACGTTAGAAGAGAGGACATTATTTCAGTAAACTCCTTTGTGCTTGAAGGGGTTGTACTGGTTAGGGTTCTCCAGAGAAATAGGGAAAAGAGAGAGAGAGATTGGGAGATTTATTTTAAGAAATTGGCTCATGCAATTATAGAAGCTGGCAAGTCCAAAATCTGTAGGGCAGGCCAGCCCTACAGAAACTGAGGGAGGAGCTGATGTTGCAACTTGAGTCTGAAAGCAGTCCAGGGGCAGAATTTCCTTTTCCCTAGGAATCTCAGTCTGTTTTTCTCTGAAGACCTTCAACTGATTAGATGAGACCCACCCTATGCATGGACAGTAATCTGCTTTACTCAATGTATGCTGTTTAAATGTTCATCTCATCTTAAAATTACCTTCACAGAGACATCTACGTTGGTGTTTGAGCAAATATCTGGGTACTGTGGTCCAGCCAAGTTGATGTGTAAAATTAGCCATCACAGGGGCCATGTACCTTCCTGCTCTTAAAATGTGGGTGATATCTTTCTACCTAATCCTCATCGACAGAATGTGAAAAGCACATCTGGAAATCACTCAGTGCTCTGGGCTTCCAGAGTCACTGCTGTGACTGGTGTAGACTCAGAGATACTGTGGAAATGCCTTGTGTGTTTCCTCATCAGTAGATGAGGCTAGTGACAGAGGCAAAGGAGGAAGCCTGAGCTAGATATAGTCAAGGATTTCACCATGATGCCCTCCCTCAATCAGCATAATTCCATTTTTGCCTATTGCATATTAGACTTCCATTTAAACTGATGCTAAAATCTGTTACAAATTATCTCAGTCTACATCAGTTTACTACCTCCTTCAGACACTTTTTAGCACACAGGAGTTTGTTAGAAATACAGAAGCTCGGGCCTTATTCCAGGGTAAATGAACCAAAATTTGCATTTTAAAATGATCCCTGGGTGACTTGTAAGCACTTTAAAGACTGAAGAATACAGCTTTAGACCTTGAACCTGAACCGTGGGGATACAACTCAGCACAGTAGACACATAGTAAGCAGTAGAGAGTTAATTCTTTCCTGAATGATGGCCTGACTTACGAAACTGAGGCCCAGAGATGAGAAAGTGTCATGGTCAGTAGAGTATTAGTGCCAGAAATGAGGTCTTCTGGTTATGTGTCTGTTGTGCAGTAATATGACTCCTCCATGGAGAGCCCAAGTCGTTGTTGAAAATTGCAGTCTCCAGTCTGAACATCTAAAAAATCAAGAGGTTCCAAAAGAAGCATCCAAGTTCTTTGTGTTCATGGGAAAACACCTCATAAAGAGTTCTGTCCGGCAAACAAAATCAACCGGCAAGAGTAAGCAGGCTCCCCTGAGAGGCTCCTGGCATGGAAGAAAACCAGACTATTATCTTACCTGCAGGTACATTCAAACTGGAATAAAAATCCCCTTCTCTGCAACCTTGGGTCCATCTGAACTGCCGTTCCTACAAGAATGGGAGAGATTCAGAGCACATGATCCACTGAGGAGTTAATTTGCAGCTGTGCTAAACTGTAGCACTGAGGCTGTCATGGGGGAAAAGGAGAAGCTAGTAGAGAAATCTTTGATCCTTAGTTCAGCCAGCTTCTTCCGGAAACCTGAATGGGAGATCAAACATGAACAGCAGTGCAGACTCTGGGCTCTGTCCAGGGCTATAGGAATCCAATACTCCAATAATCATCCAAATTTGACACAAGTCAACCCAGGAAGCTCGCCAAGCAAAAGGCTTGACTAAGAAGAGGACAGAAGCCATGACAAATGAGGGAGAAGGAGAGAGGGTTGCAAACAGCCTGGGGCTGCCTGCCTTGTAGTACTCCTCCCGCGCACTTCCTCCCTTACACAGCCAGTCTTTCTCACAAAACTTAAAAGAAACAAAGATGAGGCTGAATAGTCGTGTGCATTTCCAGACTTGGGTAGTGGCTCAAAGGTCTGGTCTTGGATTTTCAGTGCTAAGGATTTACACAAGCTTAGAGCAAGAGGTGGACTTACTACACCATGGGCTGCACAAACACTTCTGTCTAGATCACATGTGATAGTCACCAGAAAGCTTCTCACATTGATTTAGCACCACTACCCAAGTCTGGAAATGCACACGATTATTCAGCTTCATCTTTGTTTCTTTTAAGTTTTGTGAGAAAGACTGGCTGTGTAAGGGAGGAAATGAGCAGGAGGAGTACAGCCGGAGAAGGCAGTGGCACCCCACTCCAGTACTCCTGCCTGGAAACCCCATGGGTGGAGGAGCCTGGTGGGCTGTAGTCCATGGGGTTGCGAAGAGTCGGACACAACTGAGTGACCGCACTTTCACTTTGCACTTTCATGCACTGGAGAAGGAAGTGGCAATCCACTCCAGTGTTCTTGCCTGGAGAATCCCAGGGATGGGGGAGCCTGGTGGGCTACCATCTATGGGGTCGAACAGAGTCGGACATGACTGAAGTGACTTAGCAGGAGCAGCTTACAAAGCACTTTCACACTCATCTCATTTGCCCTGTGGTAGGTAGGATATGTGTGTGCTCGAGGGTATCTGGATCGCTTGTTGGATGACTCTTCATCCCATTTCACTCCAAGAATCCTGGTTATAAGTGATATGCAGGACAACTTGATCAAAGTCCAGCAAACCATCCAAGTGTGGGCACTTACAGCTACTATCAATGCAAAGTCTCATTATAGTCACTGGAGTAAAGCCAACCACACTAATATTTGGCAGAAGTATATGAGAGTTGGACCATAAAGAAGACTGAGTGTCAAAAAATTGATGCTTTCGAATTGTGTTGCTGGAGAAGGTTCTTGAGAGTCCCTTGGATGGCAAGGAAATAAAACAAGTCAATCCTAGAGGAAATCAACCCTGAATATTCATTGGAAGGATTGATGCTGAAGCTGAAGTTCCAATACTCTGGCCACTTGATGTGAAGTGCTGACTCATTGGAAAAGACTGTGATGCTGGGAAAGACTGAGGGCAGGAGGAGAAGTGGGCAGCAGAGAATGAGATGGTTGGATGGCATCATTGACTCCATGGTCATGAGTTTGAATGTACTCTGGAAGAGAGTGAAGGACAGAGAAGCCTGGTGTGCTGCAGTCCATGGGGGTCACAAAGAGTTAGACATGACTTAGCCACTGAACAACAACAACATGGCAGACAGGCAGAAAAGCACCTCTCATAATGGTCTCACTGACCAGACTGACACCACCTTACACCTTGCACACCCAGACCCATTGCACAGAGCAGATACTAAGTAAAAGCTGTGCCTTGGAACATTGTGCTCATAGACTTGGTCCTGAATCATGCCCTTCAACCCACCTAGCTCTCAAATATCCAGGCCACCTTCTGCAATACTGATCCTTCCTTCCTTTATCTCCCTAGAATTTTCCTCTGCCCCTCTTTAAGATGTGCATTAAAACTCTAACCTCTTATTACTGTCAACCACACCCTAGCTGCCCCGCTTGAAGCTTAGTTCAAATATCATTCTCTTCCAATTCAATCTAACCTACAGGACATTATGCACCAAAAAAATGTACAAATCAATCTTTGGGGTAAAAGAATCCCACAAAATTGTGGGAAATCTCCATAAGCCCACAACTTGGCATGGTCTACTGCAGATCCTGGGATTTCTTTGGAAGGAATGATGCTAAAGCTGAAACTCCAGTACTTTGGCCACCTCATGCGAAGAGCTAACTCATTGGAAAAGACTCTGATGCTGGGAGGGATTGGGGGCAGGAGGAGAAGGGGACGACAGAGGATGAGATGGCTGGATGGCATCACTGACTCTATGGATGTGAGTCTGAGTGAACTCCGGGAGTTGGTGATGGACAGGGAAGCCTGGTGTGCTGCGATTCATGGGGTCGCAAAGAGTCGGACACGACTGAGCGACTGAACTGAACTGAACTGCAGATCCACCCAGAAAAGAGCACCAAACTCTAAAAAGAGAAACTGACAAGACTCAAGGAGCTCTGAAGTTGTTAAATGTGGTGGGTTAGCCAGTTTACTCATCATTAGGCAAGTTGATACAATTAATACTTATGGGTAATAAATAAAACACAGTCCCTTTCCTCAAGAGGCTTCAGTTTAGTTCAGCTGCTCAGTTGTGTCCAACTTTCTGTGACTCCATGGACTGCAGCATGCCAGGCTTTCCTGTCCATCACCAATGCCTGGAGTTTACTCAAACTCATGTCAATTGATTTGGTGATGCCATCCCACCATCTCATCGTCTGTTGTCCCTTTCTACTCCCTCCTTCAATCTTTCCCAGCATCAGGGTCTTTTCAAATGAGTCAGTTCTTCACATCAGGTGGCCAAATATTAGAGTTTCAGGTTCAGCATAAGTCCTTCCAGTGAATATTCAGGACTGATTTCCTCTAGGACAGACTGGTTTGATCTCCTTGTTGTCCAAAGGACTCTCAAGAGTCTTCTCCAACAGCACAGTTCAAAAGAATCAATTCTTCATACTTGAGGCTCAAGAGGCTTAGAGTTCATCTAGGAAGATAGACATTCAATGAGCAATTAGTCCTAAGGGATGCTAGTTATAATAGAGACTTCCCAAATCTTTTGGAGGATGTTGCAGGTAGTACTGAACAACTTTAGTAGGCATTAATCACATTAGAGGTGGCTAATGTAATCTACTGGGAGGGGAAGTTCTTAGCACTAACTACAGAACCTGACCATATAATGCTAGTGTTCGCAACACATTATTGTATCTGGCAAAGCTCAAGAATTTTATCCTTGTATGATGAGGTTACTGAGCCCAATGAGGACCTTCAAGTTTCCCAAAAGCAGTATAGCTATAAGGGGCTCATAGAAAAACAGAACAGTTACAGTCTCTGAAGCATATAGTCTTTGTAGGGCAGGAATTATTGGAGAGCCCATTTGGCTTTAAAGTAAAGTTTGCAGGCTCTGTACTCAGGATCAGAACTCCAGATCTGCTGACTGCAAGTTTCACGGTCTTGGGTAACTCAGCTTGTTAATCTTCAATCCTTCTTCTGTTCAAAGGGTACAGTGATACCCTTCTCATAAAGTTTCTTGTGAGGATTAAATGTAAAATGCCTGACATGACATCTGGCAGACAGTCGAAGCTTTTAAATTGTTTCTTCTTTTCTGTTTTCTTTCCCTTTTCCTCAGCTTGGTAGAGATGATAGAATTTAAGAGTTGGAAGAACATGAGACCATCTAATCCAAGTTTTCTCATTTTATAGATTTGGAATCTGCAACACACTTTGGAATTAATCTATTTATTAATCATCAAAACCTTCCAAAAGTCTTATTGAGCAATATTATCTCCCTAAAATGACACCACTCTGACTGTGTGGATAAGGCTTAATTGTCCCAATAGTTTCATTATCTATAAAATAGGATGGTAAAATTCCAATAATTAGAGCTAATGAAAGGTTTAAATTAGAAAATATGGGTAAAGTAACAATTGTTGCTGTGTAGTTGCTAAGTCATGTCTGACTCTTTGCAACCCCAGGGACTATAGCCAACCAGGTTCTTCTATCCATGGGATTTCCCAGGCAAGAATACTGGAGTTGTTGCTGTTTCCTTCTCCAGGCCATCTTCTCAACCTCCAGATCAAACCTGCATCTCCTGGTTTGATGGAGGAGGGATTCTTCTCCATGGGCAGGAGGTTTCTTTACCGCTGAGCCACCAGGGAAGCCCAAAGTAACAACAATGCTGTTGAATTTAATCTTGTGTAAGGGTACAGCTGCCACGAGCAAGAATGAGGTAGAGAAAACAAGAACTTGTATGTCTTCTAGCTAGTATTTTAAAAATCCAGGTGTTTTCTAGAAGTGGATAATCTAAAGTGTGCAGAATTCTCACCATCACCCTTTTGGAATAGCGAAAGAGGTCAGGAATAGGAAACCTCTCTTCTTATACCCGATGGACAACTCAGAACTGAGGAAGAGGCTATAGGCTCTCTGTCTCTCCCTGTTCAGCCCAACATAGAGAGGGTGACTTTGGGGGTGCATTCATGCATTCAAAAGGAGACAGAGCTGATGGCAGGGACTGAGTGCTCACTTTATGAAACTCTGGGGGAAAGCTTACCTTCCTGGGGCTTTATCTGAGTCCCAAGGCAAGAGCCCCCTGAGATTTTGCCTGTCAACAGTTTACATTTCACTCAAACTTCCTCCAGGGAGGACTATTGTTGGGATGTTCTTTGTACAGTAGCCTGAAATTATTATAATAATGGCAGAAGTGTCTGTTTTCATGATAGTCTGGCCTCTGGTATTTACTGGGTAATTATGCATGCCTGGTATTGTGCTAGGCATATTGTATACACACTTTCATTCATTTATCTCACATCATTCAGGAAGAGAATCATTGTTTCCCCCCATTTTCCAAATGAAACTCAGAAAGCTCTACTTGCACATGGCCAAACGGTCAGTAAGGAGATCTGCAATTCTTGGATCCCCAGTCCTGTCTGCCTTCTCATGGACTCCTCAGCCTCAGGTCAGCTCCTGTAACTGGCTTTATAGCCTCTTGTGCTGACTGTCTGATATCAGTGGATAGAAAACACAGAAGCTTTAAACTTCAACATGTAAATATTATGATTATTATTTTTTAATCTTTTTATTTTGTGTTGGAATATAGCCGATTAACAATGTTGTGATAGTTTCAGGCGGACATCATAGGGACTCAGCCATATATATATGTTTCCATTCTCCCCCCAAACTCCCCTCCCATTAAGGCTGGTGCATACATTGAGAAAAATTCCCTGCACTGTACAGTAGGTCCTTGTTCATTATTCATTTTAAATGCAGCATGTATGTGCACATGACCACCTCAAACTCCCTATCTCTTCCCTCCATTCTCTCCCACCATCCCAGCAATCATATTTGTTCTCTAAGTCTGTGAGTCTGTTTTTATTTTGTAAATAAGTTCATTTGTAAAATTGTTTCTTTTTAGATTCTGCATATAAGGGATGTCATACAATATTTTTCCTTCTCTGTATGATTTACTTCACTCAGTATGACAATCTCTAGGTTCATACATATTGCTGAAAATGGCATTAGTTAATTAATTTGATTATTCAGTTCTTTTTGCACATCAAGTTTTATCCACTTATTAAGAAATAGTCCAGAATAGGAGCTAGAAGCCCGGAATGAGATCCGAATTAAAATTCTGCATTTGTCACTCACAAGCCACGTGATTGGTCAGTCTGTCAAGACCTCAGCTTCCTTATCTATGGAATAGTATGTAAAATCTCAGAAGATTCTTAACATTTAAATGAGAGAATGTCCCTGGCATATTATGGGGCTAGAAATATGATTTCCTTCCCTCTTGCAAAAACAGGCACTGTGGAATGAGTCTGGTTTATTTATGGCTTTTTCACCATCTAAATATAGGAACTTAACTGCCTTATAAAATGAGATAACAATAGGATTTACCTTATAGAATTGATTAAGCATGAGATAAGAAAGGGTAGATTGTTAATATATGTAAAGTACTTAGAACAGCACCTGGCGCCTAGTAAATTCTGTACAAGAGTTAGCTATTTTTATGGTTTCTTTCTTTCTTCTCTCCCTCCCTATTTTCCTCTCCTTCAGTCTACAAAAGGACAGAAGTTCTCTTCCTGACAACACAATTCATTTGGAGGGATCAATTTTTCGACTACCAATTTCCCCTCTGCATCAGAAGGGTTAAGATCCTTTCAAAACCAAATGCAGAGCCACATGCCGCTCCCTCTCCTTTATAGAGGCTAAGGCCTTGATCATTTCTTAATGTAACTACTTCAGGAAATTTGTCGCACTAATAATGTTAATATGCCTTATTTCCACACTGCTCACGCCCTGAGCTCTCAATCACTTCAAAACACAGTGATTGAAATTTTTCAAAAGTCTTTGATTTGGAAGTTGTTATGTAGAACACTAGTCAAGTATAAATATGGCAGAGTGATTTAAGGCAGTTGGAGCAATCCAAATGTTTAAGCTTGTTTCAAATAATTATCAATCTTTCTGTGCTGCGTTTTCAACACCCCCCTTCGTTTGGAGGAGTGGCCCCGCTGAGGCCGGGAGCACGTTGTTGAGGCTGCTGAGTGCCTCTCTCTTCCCCACACCGCGTCTCGTTGTCATGATCATGCTACTAGGCCCTGAATGGCTTGTGTTGCTCCTGGTAACAGACTCAGCTCATAGAGAGAACTGGTCATTCCAGATTCAAAGGCTCATTCTACATCTGCATCAATCCAGGCAAACTCTTTCTAGGCCAGGGCTCTGGGGTTGTACAGCCAAGGGGACAGTGCCCTCTGATGGCCTCATGCTGGTCAGTTCAGAGGCCCACACAGAGTCTGGCCAAGCACTGGCTTCGAAATTACAGAAGGACCACATGATACTATTCTGGCCTCAACCCCTTTGTACACCACTTCTTACCTTATCCCAGCCATGCCCCCTCCCACATTCTGCTTGGATGGTGATCAGTTCTTATGGAGTTACCTCCTCTCTGCACACTGCACACCTCTGTCTTCTTGCCCTGGGACTTCCCTGGCATGAAGGTAAGAGGCAGCCATGCAGCTTGCTAGCCATATACACACACCACTGGAAGCACAGACAAGCAAATGTCCTAAGGACCACCCTCCACCAAGGCAGGAGAAACGCTGATGGACAGACACACTCTTCCTTTGTGCTGTTGAGTTTTCAGTTCTGAGACACATTTTCCAAGGCTCCTCCAAAGGCCTTGGTGGGATGAGACTCAGACGCTTACCACGGCAGCCAGTTCCAGAGCACACGCACCTGTGGCCTTTCCTTCCAATACTATTTCCCTCCTTCAGGCCTCTCTCTAGCACTCTCTGCTGAAGTAAACCACCTGCACACAACTGCCTTTGCCTCAGACTCTGTTTCCAGGGGAACTCAGGAAATACCTGTACCCGGAAGGATTGAGCCCAGAAAAATCCCAGGCCCCCCAAAAATGCAGTTGGAAGGACCAGAGCACACGGATTCCTGAGAACAAAAGGAACGGAGCCAGAAACACAGCAGAAGGACAAGGTGACCCAGCTGCCTGAGCACAGAGTGACCAGAAGGCAGCGCTACCTCAGCATCAAGGGTCTGCTTGACACAAATTTTTTTCAGCACCGGAAACCCAGCAGAAGGTATCTCCACAGTGAAGTTAGTTCAGAGGACACTGGCACTGGGGACCAGGCACAGGGACACAGGGACACAGGCACAGGGGACCAGGGGCCTGAGCAGGGTAAGACCAGTAAACATCGTCACTTTGAACAGTAGCTGCAGGTAGAACAGTCGCCCTCATCTAAATGGACCTAGAGTTTCCCCATCTCAGAGGAACCAGGCCTAAGTTATCCAGCCGGGAGATGGGCCATGTCGTCCCTACCTCTCCCTGCACCTCCACACACAGATGACCATCCCGCCATTCTCCCGCTCTTACTCGTGGAGAACATGTGAGGGACAATGTGGGGCTGGGCTCAGAGGCCCGAAGTTACGACTCCACTCTACCCCTGCACTGCCTGTGTGAATTGGGTGATTCACAGAACTGGGGGAGAAATACCAGCCTCTTTCATAAATGGAGGATAACAAAATGGGAGAGAGTGGCTATCGGCATCCTCTGTGAACTTGTAAAGTGTTATATACTTAATATTACCATTCCCTGCAAAAACAAGTGTTTCACTGAGCCCAACAGGAATGCAAATGTATCATCATTATCTTTATTATTATTAACTAAAATTTGCATAGCTTAGTTGACAAAGCAAGGCTTCCCAGATGGTAGTAGTAGTAAAGTCTCTGCCTGCCAAGGCAGGAGACACAAGAGATGTGGGCTCAGTCCCTGGGTTGGGGAAAATCCCCTGAGGTAGGAAATGGCAACTCACTCCAATATTCTCGCCTGGACAATCCCATGGACAGAGGAATCTAGTGGACTACTGTCCACGAGGTCGCAGAAGAATTGGACATGACTGAGCATTTGGTCATGCGCGCACACGTGCACAAACACACACACATTTTTCAACCTATTGAGTCACTTGATCCTCTTAAGAACTCACGTGGCAAGCTGTATCATTACTCTCACTCTTTAGAGGAGAAAGTTGCAACTCTGAAGGGGACTTTCTCAACACACTCAGGGAGCTGCGGACCTGGGGCCCAAAGCTGGACTTCTGGGTCCATATCCTTACTGTGTTTCTGCCAACATGCCAGAAAGGAGAGCTGGGCACCATGGCTCCATGTTTTTCAGCTTTAATTGGAATAAAGCCTGGAGATAGTAATTCTGCTTAAGAACGCTGAGATGATAGTGTTCTGTCTCTGTGTTCTACGGGGCCAATCCTGGGTAGCATTCACATCATGCTACCTCATGGAGAAGCTTCTCAGACCTATACTTAAGTAATAAGACATGACAGGTCATGTACTTCTGCGGCATTATTACATGCCCAGGGTGGTGGTAGGAGCTGAGGAAATTTCTTTGAGCATTGCTTTGGCTATTATAAAATATCATGTATAAATCAAGATGAGGTAGAGGCTAGTCAAACAGGCAGACGGCTGCTTAGAAGGTGGTGCTGGCATAGCTATGGCATCACCATCAGCCAATCCCACAGCTCCTCTGCTTTACCGAATCCCCAGGTGACTTGATCCTTTGAGAATTCAGACTCATTCAGGTACCAAGTCATCCTCAGGGTCCTGCAACTGTCGAGACTGGTGACACTGGAAGGTCAGTCCTCCCACTGTGACCTCCGTGAGTCAGTGCAGTGTGATCCAAGTGACTCTGGACCTAAGGATCTGGAAGAGACTGCCTTCCGGCACACTCCCATACTTGCCATTGGGTAATGGCTGGATTTGCACGTCTCAAGGTCTTGTGGGTTGTGGTTGTGGTTTTACACTCTATTTGGGGGAGAGGCCTTTACTCTCTGCCAGGTTAAATGACTAGCAGGCATTAAAGATGGCTGTCAAGCTAATCAGAAACAGACCTCTGAGCTGATCTGCAACTGAATCCCTGAGCTCTGAAGTTCCAGCCAAGGTTAGGCAAATCCAGGCCGCACGCCTGGCCTCTTAGAGTGTTCTCCTGCACAGCATCCAGGCTGTGATTAGGTGCAGTAACATTTTCCAGAGACTTTGCCCTCAGGGAACTGATAATCTGGAAAAAGGTATAAAACAAACACACGCAGATAAATCCAATACAGGGCAATAAAAAGAAATCTTAAGACCAAGTCATATTTACTTATATCCTCAGTGTGTGGTACAAGTTGGGGATAACTGTTGCTCAGTCAATGCCTGCTGAAGGGACAAATATGCCTTCAGAACACAAAGCGCTGAAGGAGCGCCCTTGCTCTAAGCCTCAGTTTCTCCTGCTGTAAAGAACGGAAAGTGAGGCTTGCTCTTCCTCTCTTTCTAGCATGGTTAAAGTGAGAATTAAAATATGACAATTATATTGTAAGCTGCAAAGCATCATTCAGTTGTAAGTGATTTGTACTGAGGATGTGATCACACATCTGGCTAACAGTAACTAGGACAACTTAACGAGAAGACTCTTGAAGGTTTGGGTGGCTTCATAAACATTTGCAGCCTCTTTCCTCGGCTCCACATCTTCACTCTCAATAGCTCAGCCTAGACCCAGTTTATGAAGAGGTTTCATATATTTGCCCATTGGTGATGCCAGCCCTGTAGACTCATTGAGTAGGATACGAGATTTCATCTGGACTCAATGGAGGAGTGCCATGATTGATTAATGATGTCTATCATGGACCACAGTTAGAGACTGCAGTATTAATTTTGCCATTCTTTTCCTAGACCCTCATTTTCTCATTCAGTGTTATAGCTTCCATTGGCCAATGTCTTCTGTTGTCATTCAATTCTGCCACCAAGGTAATCTCCTTCTTCCAAAACATAAATCTAACTGTGATATTCCCCTACAAAAGTCATTCAAGGATTTTCTCCTTGTACCACAGAATATAGCCAAACTCTTCATCAAAGCCTACAAAGCCCTCAGTGACGTGGTCCCTAGTCTGTTAAGTCATTCTGGCCCATCACTCTGTAACTTATCTTAGCCACACTAAGACAGCATAGCCAGCTTCCTTCGCAAACACTGCTGCCCAACTTACTGCCTAAAATCTTCTTCTCATCCTTAGTCCCTAATGCATTATTATCACCTAGGTGAAGTCTTCCCTCATTTCCTTCAGCAGAATTAGTCTCTCCTCCTTCATCTCTATAGCATCCTATATAGATATTTGTTACAGCATTTTCCCTATGAAAAGTATTTCTCTGCTTGCTTACCTCCCTCACCAGACTGAATTTTATAATATAGGAGACTGTGTCTTATACCTACACATTTGCATTTATCCCAGGCACTATATCTGGGATAAAATACATGTTCAGACAATATCTGAAGAATAAATAAATGAATCATAGAATGTGCTAATTGGTCTAACATACATATAGATCTTTCTAGGGAGCTCCCTCTTCATAGATCATAATCCTTGGATCTGATTGGATCTAGGGAGAGGGCAAACCTAAGAGAACCATGCTGTAAGCTTGGTAGATATCATCAGGAGAACTCTGATAACTATTAGATTGGTACAAAAGTAATTGCTGTTTCAGACTGTGGATTTTAAATCATTATAACTAGGTTCATGCATATCTTTATTAACCAAAATAGAATCCATTAGAATCAGCACAATTTTGCCAGCAATAAATAAGTGTGTTAATTCCTGTAGCATAAAAGTCAGGATTTGAGGAAACTTTGGAAAACATTTTCTGCCTCCTGCTAGTTGTGGAAGTATTTTCCTGCAAAAAAAGAAAAAATAAATTTTTTCAAAAGAGATGCTTGGGGAAGTAGTAGTCGGTTGCTGGCAAGAGAGGTCAGGTGAAAATGGTAGATGAGGCAAAACTCTGTAGACCAAATTTTGAAGCATTGGTTGTGCAGTGTGTGGTTGGGTGTTGTCATGGTGAAAAATTCGGCCCTTTCTATCGACCAGTTCTTGCTGTAGGTGTGGCAATTTTTTGTGCATCTCATGAATTTGCTGAGCATACTTCTCAGATGTAATGGTTTCACCAGGATTCAGATGGATCAGATCCACAGCAGACCACCAAATAGTGATGATGACTTTTTTGGTGCAAGTTTGGCTTTGGGAAGTGCATTGGAGCTTCTTCTTGGCCCAACCACTGGCTGGTCATTGTCGGTTGTCATATAAAATCCACTTTTCATCATGTCACAATCTGATCAAGAAATGGTTTGCTGTTGTTGCATAGAATAAGAGAAGACAACACTTCAAAATGAAGATTTTTAAAAAACTTTAGGTCAGCTCATGAGACACTCACTTATCAAGGTTTTTCACTTTTCCAATTTGCTTCAAATGCTAAATAACCATAGAATGGTTGACATTGAGTTCTTTGACAACTTTTTGTGTAGCAGTAAGAGGATCAGCTTCAATAATTGCTCTCAGTTTTTCATTGTCAACTTCCAATGGCTGGCCACTATGCTCCTCATCTTGAAGGCTCTCATCTCCTTTGCAAAACTTCTTGAACTGCCACTGCACTGTACGTTCATTATCAGTTCCTGGCCAAATGCACTGTTGATGTTGTGAGTTGCTCCAGTGCTTTATGACCTACTTTGAACTCGAATTTTTTTTAAAAAATCACTCAAATTTGCTTTTTGTCTAACATCATTTCTGTAGTCTAAAATAAATATAAAATAAACAGAAGGCCATAAGTCATTAGCAAGAAGAAACAAAGAGTAAGAAATGTACACTAAAATGATGTATAATATAATCAAATTTAAGAATATATTCCAATATCAAATAGCAAAGTTCAACAATGCAAAAGTGCAATTACTTTTGCACCAATTTAATATAATTTTTTAAGTTACTCCCTAAAAGTTTTTGACCACTTTGTACCTACTTGACCATCTTTAGACTGACATCTAAATTTTATATCACATATTTAAATATATTTATTTCTTCATAGAAGATAAAATATTACATGATTTATTATATACAGCAAAATGAAGATAAACTAATTTAAATAAATGCTTTTTGAAATCTAGCATATAACCTCCAGAGAGCAGAGGAATTTTTTGCTTTTATTTTTCACTGATGTGTACCCAATATGTAAAAATTACTTAATCGGTATTTACTGAATAAATGTTGTTGTTGTTCACTCACTCATTTGTGTCCACTTCTTTGTGACCCCATGAACTGCAGCATGCCAGGATTCCTTGTCTTTCACTATCTCACAAAGTGTGCTCAAACTCATGTCCATTGAGTCAGTGATGCCATCCAATCATCCTCTGTCATCCTCTTCTCTTCCTGCCTTCAATCTTTCTCAGCATCAGTGTCTTTTCCAGTGAGTCAGCTGTTTGCATCAGGTGGCCAAAGTATTGGAACTTCAGCTTCAGCATCAGTCCTTCCAATGAATATTCAGGGTTGATTTCTTTTAGGATTGACTGGTTTGATCTCGTTGCAGTCCAAGTGACTCTCAGGAGTCTTCTCCAGCATCACAGTTGAAAGCATCAGTTCTTCAGAGCTCAGTCTTCTTTACAGTCCAACTCTCACATCCTTACATGACTACTGGGAAAACCATAGCTTTGACTATAAGGACCTTTATCGGCAAAACAATATCTCTGCCTTTTAATATGCTGTCTAGGCTGGTTATAGCTTTTCTTCCAAGGGGCAAATGTCTTTTTAGCTCATGGCTATAGTCACCATCCAATGTGATTTTGAAGTCCAAGAAAATAAAGTCTGTCACTGTTTCCATTGTTTCCCCATCTATTTGCCATGAAGTGATGGGACCAGATGCCATGATCTTTGTTTTTTGAATGTTGAGTTTTAAGACAACTTTTTCACTCTCCTCTTTCACCTTCATTAAGAGGCTCTTTTGTTCCTCTTCATTTTCTGTCATAAGATTGGTATCACTTGCATATCTGAGGTTATTGATATTTCTCCCAGAAATCTTGATTCCAGCTTGTGCTTCATCCAGCCTGGCATTTCACATGATGTATTCTGCATATAAGTTAAATAAGCAGCATGGCAATATACAGCCTTGATGTACTCCTTTCCCAATTTTGAACCAGTCCTTTGTTCCACATCTGGTTCTAACTTTGCTTCTTGATCTGTATACAGGTTTTGCAAGAGGCAAGTGAGATGATCTGGTATTCCCCTCTCTTAAAGAATTTTCCACAGTTTGTTGTGATCCACACAGTCAAAGGCTTTAGCATAGTTAATGAAGCAGAAATAGATATTTTCCTGGAATTCTCTTGCTTTTTTATGATCCAACAGATGTTGGCAATTTGATCTCTGGTTCTTCTGCCTTTCTAAATCTAGCTTGTACATCTGAAAGCTTTTAGTTCATGTTATGTTGAGGCCTAGCTTGGAGGATTTTGAGCATGACCTTGCTAGCATGTGAAATGAGTTCAGTTGTGTGGTAGTTTGAACATTCTTTGGCATTGCCCTTCTTTGGTATTGGAATGAAAATGGATCTATCCCAGCCCTGTGGCCACTGATGAATTTTCCAAATTTGCTGGCATATGGAGCACAGCACTTTAATAGCATCGTCTTTTAGGATTTGAAATAGCTCAGCTGGAATTCCATCACATCCATTGCTTTGTTTGTAGTGAGGCTTCCTAAGGCCCACTAGACTTCACATTCCAAGATGTCTGACTCTAGTTGAGTGATGACACCATCATGTTTATCCAGGTCTTTAAGATCTTTTTTGTGTAGTTCTTCTGTGTATGATTGCCACATATTTTAAATATCTTCTGCTTCTGTTAGATCCATGCCATATCTGTCCTTTATTGTACCCATCTTTGCATGAAATATTCCCTTGGTATCTCTAATACTCTTGAAGAGCTCTCTAGTCTTTCCCATTCTATTGTTTACCTCTATTTCTTTACATTGTTCACTTAGGAAGGCTTTCTTATCTCTCCTTGTTCTTCTTTGGAACTCTGTATTCCAATGGGTATATCTTTCCTTTTCTCCTTTGCCTTTTACTTCTCTTCTTTTTTCAGCTATTTGTAAGCCCTTCTCAACAACCATTTTGCCTTTTGCATTCTTTTTCTTGGGGATGGTTTTGATCACTGCCTCCAGCACAATGTTAAGAAACTCCATCCATAGTTCTTCAGCACTCTATCAGATCTAATCCCTTGAATCTATTTGTCACCTCCACTGTATAATCATAAAGAATTTTATTTAGGTCATACCTGAATGGCTTAGTTGTTTCAATATCACAGTAGTCTATGTCCCAACCACTAATGGCAAAGAAGGTGAAGTTGAATGGTTCTATGAAGACCTCCAAGACCTTCTAGAAATGACATTAAAAAAAAAGAAAAGATGTCCTTTTCATCATAGGGGACTGGAATGCAGAAGTAAGAAGTCGAGAGATACCTGGAGTAACAGGCAAGTTTGGCTTTGGAGTACAAAATGAAGCAAGCAAAGGTTTACAGAGTTTTGCCAGGAGAATGCATTGGTCATAGCAAACACCCTCTTCCAAGAACACAAGAGATAACTCTATACATGGACATCACCAGATGGTCAGTAGTGAAATCAGATTGATTATAATCTTGGCAGCCAAAGATGGACAAGCTCTATACAGTCAACAAAAACAAGACTGGGAGCTGACTGTGGCTCAAATGATGAACTCCTTAGTGCAAACTTCAGACTTAAATTGAAGAAAGTTGACTAGAAGGCACACCAAATCTGATAGAAGACATGTATAAATTTATCCATGGGCATTATCTCATCTCAGAAATGTGGTATCCTCACAATATTCCAATTACATTTAAATTAAACAACAGTATTTTAAATTCAATGCATCTCAGACTTAATGCTGAGATTTTAATGCTAAACTTTCCACTTAAGAGAATTGTGATCAAGACAGAATAAGATTAAAAGCCCTATAAAAGAAAAGATTCCTGATCCTTTGGTACTTTTTTTAAAAAAATTAAAACTTTTATTAAGAAATCCTTAGGTATGCAGGGCTGCCTCTCTGATCAAGGCCTGCTTCTGCACCCATATCCCTTGTCCCATCTACCTGTCAAAATGTTGTGGAGATCTGGAGTAGGACTGCAAATGCCAGCAATGTCTCTGGAATACCACAGGGTGCCTATTTTCCTGCTCTCTGGATGCCATCTTCTGCTCAGCTGGGATTTTTCCTAGTGCCCACTCTACTCTCGATGGTCAGCCAGTTCCAGGTCTTGCAAAAGTCAAAACTTTTCTGCCAACATGTATAGACATCTGAGTGGTAGCTGGTGTTAAATGCCCTCTGAGCATAAGCAGTTTCTTCTTATTACCCTCTGACATTTCTGATGTGTTCAGTGTCTTTAGTCTGGTTTACTTTTTCCTTTCTACATTGGCTTTCTGAACTCGTGGAGCTATAGCTGGAATCTTTTTTAAAATTATTTTAGTTGGAGGATACTTTACAATATTGTGATGGTTTTTGCTATACATCAATATGAATCAGCCATGGGTACACGTGTCCCCTCCAGCCTGAATCCCCTCCTCCTTCCCTCCCTAACTGGAATCTCTCTGAGTGGTTCTATTTTTGTCCCCTAACTAGACAACATGCTTCCAGCTTCTGTCCTATTCAATTCCAGTGCAGATCCTTGAGCTCCAAAGTTTCCTTCACACTCCCCTTCCCTAATCTTAACTCAGACCCCAGCCTTGGTCTGTTTTCTACCTACCCTTCCCGAGAGCCAGGGTCCCAGGAAGATAACAGAAGTCACCTGTACCAGGCGTCCTGCCAGCCCGCTCTAGTGTTGTTACGGGGGACATACGGCCAGCCAATTCTGTCTTTTTCCCTTGCTTACAGCCCATCTTGCTAGGCAACGAGTCAGGCTAAGACCCAAAGACCCTGTTACAGCTTTGCCCTGAAATGGAGGGAAATGGGACTGAGAATGAGCCCTAACCAAATAAAAAACATATTTTTGATCATGCCTTTTTTTTTTTTGAGACACACCATAATTCATCTGCCTGAAAGAAAGTGATGATACTCAAGTGTCTGTTTGATAAACTCATCAGACAAGCCAACAGATCATGGGAACCAAGAGAAAACGGCGCTGAGAGGTTACATGAGTGTCGGGCACATTCCAGGACAGAACAAGTGCTATTGTGGGATGACACAGTCCAGAGCTCAAAGCAGATGCTAGCTTGTCCTGTTCTCAGAGGAAAGGCCAGCTGAAAATGAAGCTCCGAGACAGGGTCAAAAGCAGCGATGCTCTTTCTGGCTGGTAGCCCTCATCCAAGCCTTTTCTCCATAGAATATCAATGGGAAAAAGACAGAACCCAGAAAAATCTGTGTGACTGTCTCTAGAATTAATTGTGATTGATATTGGTCCAAGGGAGTGAACAAATTCAGAACAGGGAGAGTGATGTCTGATCCTAAGACTGAGCAGGATATTTTCCAAAGTTGCTTTCTGTTCCATTAAAGTCTCATCAGCACAAACTTTGGGGGAGATTTAAGACACGTACCCTGGTAGCATTTGCAAAAGCAGATATCTGGGCCAGCAAGAGTATGTCCACTTAGATGTTGTCCTCTAGATGGGAATAGTAGCAGGAAGAGGGCGAACAGAATCCTCAGAGCTAATAAGCTCTGTTGTTTTGTTGTTTTGTCGCTCAATCATGTCCTTCTCTTTTGCAGCCCCATGGACTGTAGCCTGCCAGACTCCTCTGTCCATGGGATTTTCCAGGCAAGAATACTGGTGCGGATTGCTATTTCCTTCTCCAGTGAATCTTTCCAACCCAGTGATCGAACCCATTTCTCCATCATTGCAGGCAGGTTCTTTACCATTGAGCCACTAGGGAAGCCCAATGAGAACCTTAGAAATCATTAAATCTTGATTTTGGAGAGAAAGAAAGTGGGACTTGGGGAAGAACAAGGGCATACCTTGTTCAAGTCAAAGGGACGGTGGGAAGGTGAGCCAGTGCACACACTTAGGTCTGTGGATGCACAACCCCAGCCTCTTCCCTTTGCACTGAGCCTTGAAGGACAGTCTAGGAACTGGCAAGGATGCTGCTTCCCTTTTTGCGGCTCTGGGCCCGATCCTAAATGCAGTTCTCAGGGAAGTCTCCAGCAGGTTGTCAAGTGCTCCTGCCAGTGCTGAGCTGGCCAAGGAGGGTGGGGAGCAGGCTTAGACATCCTGAGCACTGAAAGGTGGCCTGTAATTGTAAAATTCCATTTCCTTTCAATTAGCAGCTGATTGCATTTGATGAGCTGCAACATTGTTTCCTCCGTGTAGATTAGGAGTCAGAGCAGTCAATGAGCTGTGAAATTCTCTCCCTGTGAAACAATAGACAGTGATTAAAGCACAGCTAATCCGATCATTATAGCTGGAGCCCACTGATCATTAGCTGCTAACCAGATCCCAGAGAGCAGCTCCCGCCTGGCCAAGGCAGGCGGGATGTAGCAGGTAAGTGCTCCTATACACTGGCCTCCTGCCTCTCCCATGCCCAGAAGTCCTCGGTGGACCCAAGGACTGGGGTGAAAACCAGCATGCCCCTGTGAAGGCGGGGAATGAGCCTGCCAAGGATAGCTTGATGTCAGGGAGAGAGCTAGGATTTTGGAGGCAGATGTAACAGATCTGGGATTAAATCTCACCATCCACTTCCCCTTAGTTTGTCCTTTAACCTCTGTGTCTCAGTGAAATGATTTACCCCAAGTCCTTAATAATAACCTTCCTTGTGTAGTTATTCTGAGGATTAATGTCACAGCCCAGGTAAGATCCCTGGCATAATGCTTAAAGTCAGTAATAACACTAACTAACATCTCAAGTGTTTGCTACGTGCCCAGCACTGTTCTGAGGGCTTTATGTGGCTTAACTTGTCTAATCCCCATAACAGCCCTGATAAAGTGATGCTATTATCATTCCGTTTTTCCCACAAGGAACACAGAAGTTCACTAACTGCTTGAAATCACTTACGGCTATAAGTGACAGAGCTAGGCTTTGAACCAGGCGGGCCAGCTCAGAGGCTGTGCTGTGAATCACACTCTACTTTGTTGCTTCTCAGAAAACGTTAAAACTCATTGTCTCCCTTTGCTGGAGCTGTAGTCTTCAAACTTGACTATGTAGATTAAATGAAAGAGTCATAAACATGCATGTCATTAGCTCCAAGCCCCAGAGATTCGAATTCAGTTGGTTAGAGATAGACTCAGAACCTGGATGTTAATTAGCACCATATGTGATGCTGGTCCAGGACCTACCTGGAGAAACGCTCTAAGTTCTGGGGAGCAGAGATGTGGCTGCCCAGGGCCTGCATCTCACCCAGGCTAGTGCCCTATGATTGATGAGGAAAGCCACGGTTGTATTAAAGAGAACACAAGGAGGGAAGGTGCAGGCTTGGGGCCCCATACGTTAGAATTTGCATTTGTTCCTTTTCCCACAGGTGTGGCCATAAAATCATCCATAACAGGACACCTCTGACAGCGAAAGGGGGAATAATTATGTTTTCCAATGGCTTGTTATCACCCATTCAATGGACATGAACTTGGGTGAACTTGGGGAGATGGTGAGGGACAGGGAGACCTGGAGTGCTGCAGTCCATGGGGTCGAAAAGAGTCGGACATGACTTAGCAACTGAACAACAACAAGAAGCCCAAACTGGGGCTGTCTCAAGTGCTGGCCTGCTTTTCCTTCTTGGTTCTCATCTCCAACTCTGAGGTCTGCTGTGACAAGCACCTACAGCGCATGACCAACCTGAGCTCAGACAAGCAGGAAAAGTAGAGTTAATCTCCCCAAAGCAGTACCAGCCAATAACGGATGAGGAATCTGTTAGTAACCGTTTGCGCATCCTGCCCCTTCAATGGAATAATCTCTCTGAAAAGGTTCTACTCGGTAGCCCAGAATTCCCCAGCAGGGCTGATCTCCAGTGGTCCACCATAATAAAAAAAGTTTAACAACTTATGTTGTCTTCTTTCTATTCTATCTTTCTCATCTTTGCTGATCATTTCCTGGAATCCTCTCCCAATTGAATTACTTATTTCCATGTCCTTCCTGAGGATCTTTTTCTGTATTTAGAACAGTCATCCTACCACTATCTGTGCAACTCTGGGCAAGGGATTGTATTTTAGTTTCCTTAAGAATAAGATAAAAGTGACAGTAGTGAACACATGTACAGCATAGGACACAGAAAGCACTTGATAAATATACAGTTTTATTATAATTATTGTAAATAGTGAGGATTTTGGCCTCTGCTCTGATTAACATCAAGAATTATCTTTTCTCTCCCAGGCTGCTGTTGCCTCTGTCTTTCTGGATTGTTGCAATATGCTCCCATGCAGACATCAGCTTCTCTCACATTCACTGTGGCCCCTGGACTATGGCCAGGGAGCTATCCTCTCATTTTATTACTACCTGCTATATTTCAAGCAGAGTGCTAGACTGCAGGAAATTGTAATATATTGCTTTTAAATCTGTTTTGAGAAATGTCTCAGAATGGCCAATTCTAAGGGAAAACACAGCATTTATTTACCACATGCGGAAACCTAGCACTTAGATTAAAGATCAACACATTTCCAAAGTCTCAACTTGATCACCACTCCTTTTCTCAGATACTTTGTTGCTACTGAATGAAGTCCAAATGTAGCTTTCAAGGTCACATCTTAACCTCTTAGCTGCCCAATAGGTCTGCTGATACTGCTTCTGCTCAGAAGCCTCTCCCTTCTAAGGGAAACACAGCATTTATTTACCACATGCGGAAACCTAGCACTTAGATTAAAGATCAACACATTTCCAAAGTCTCAACTTGATCACCACTCCTTTTCTCAGATACTTTGTTGCTACTGAATGAAGTCCAAATGTAGCTTTCAAGGTCACATCTTAACCTCTTAGCTGCCCAATAGGTCTGCTGATACTGCTTCTGCTCAGAAGCCTCTCCCCATGGAGAAAATACCACTTTCTTTCCCCTCTGCTAAACGCCCTACCCACCTCCTACTCTCCCTTCAAATGAAACGAATGTGAGATACAATCACCTACTCCTTTTAATTTTTTGCCAAGCACAGTTGAACAGCTGATTTCAGACGTTTCTACCTATGGTTTCCTCCTTAAAGCTAATTAGTTTCTTTTCAAGTAATTGCAAATAGTACACTTTCCAGGCCCTTGGAGTCAAGGCTGACAACTAGCTGCTTGGAGTGGGCTCTTATCAATAGCTCACGGAAATTAGACGTGCAAACATCACACTGGGGCCCCAGGGTTGCTCTAAATTGTTTGGAATAAATAGCTCGTGGAAGTCCCAGGACTCTTTCATGAATACCATGAGAGCGTTGGGGTGTTGTGGGCAACGCGGTAGACAGAGCTTCCCTCAGCATCGACAGAGATCAGCTCCCCACACATGAGATGTACTGTGTCCCAGGCACCATGTCTGCTGCTGAGTGTGGTCCAGAAGGCAGGGGCTGGGGTGGGGGCAGAGGAAGAGAAGAGATTGGGAAGGTTTAAAGAGGAAGAAGAAGAGTTGCCTGGAGGGGGATGGACAGGCTTCATGGAATAATAATAATCTCCCTCACCCATGAGCCCAGTTCACCATTGTCCAGGAACCAAAAATAAGTTTGTGCTTGTAAAGTTCTAGTTCAGTCTGGGACCTGACAAATGCTCATTCTCAGCTCTGCTGTTTTCCATCACATCTGCAGTTATATTTTGAGGAGGTTTCTTTTACTCTTCTTTCCATTCAAGGTTAATATTGTTCTTTTGGACCTTGGGTGAGGAGGGTGGAGTTACTCAGATTCTCGATTCATAGCATACGAGCTCTCATCATCAGTCCACACAAGTCCCTTTTTCCTTGGATTAGTTTTCCTAATGATGTTGTAACAAGGAGCCATGAACTTAGCAGCTTAAGCAACACAAGTGTGTTATTTTACAGTTCTAGAGACCGGAAGTCAGACTTGGAGCCCCGCGAGATAAGGTGAAAGTCTTGGCAGGGTGCATTCCCATACGGGGGCTTCCCAGGTGGTGCTAGTGGTAAAGAACCTGCCTGCCAGCACAGGAGATATAAGAGAAACAGGTTCAGTCCCTGGGTTGGACGATTCCCTGGAGGAGGGCATAGCAACCCCCTCCAGTATTCTTGCCTAGAGAATCCCATGGAGAGAGGAGCCTAGTGGGCTACAGTCCATAGGGTTGTAGAGAGTCAGACATAAAGGAAGCAACTTAGCACAGCACATTTCCTTCTGGAGGCTCTAGGAGAGAAGCTGTGTCCTTGCCCTTTTCTGCCTCAAGAGGCTCCCCACTACCATTAGCTCATGGTCTCCTCTCTTCATCTTTAAAGCCAACACCTTCAGACCTGGTCCTTCTTACTCTGTCAGATAGTCACATCTCCCTCTGGCTCTTCTATCTTTGTTGGCCTATTCAGATAATCCAAGATAATCTCCCTATCTGTTCATTAGCAACCTTAATTCCATCTGCAACCTTAATTCTCCCTTGTCATGTAATAAAATAGATTCACAAGTTCTGGGGATTAGGATGTGGCTGTCTTCGGAGGTGGAGGTGGGGGCATATTCTGTCTGCATAATTCCCAGTCCTACTCCTGTTTGTTGTCTTTGTCAGCATCTATGTTAATGTATTTGATACATGCCCTGAAATGTGCATGCTTCCTTTTAAGTGGGTCATTGGTGTGTGTTTTAAATTGGCATGTATGGTACTTTTTGTGTTCTACCTATGGTATTGTTCTTACATTTTTCACTTGATGCTATGTTTTTAAGGTCTTTCACATTGTTCTGGACACCCTGAGTTTGATGCTACTAACAACTGCTTTCTAGTCCATAGTTTGCATCTATTTCATGTTATTAGCCACTCCTCTACTGATGGACTCCTAGCCTGCCTTTACCCCACTCTAAACAACATGACAGACATCCTTGTTCAGATTTTTGTGGACCTATACAAGAATTTCTCTGGAAAACATGCTAGGACTAAGAGGAGAAGGCAATGGCACCCCACTCCAGGACTCTTGCCTGGAGAATCCCTTGGATGGAGGAGCCTGGTAGGCTGCAGTCCATGGGGTCGCTAAGAGTCAGACATAACTGAGCAACTTCCCTTTCACTTTCATGCATTGGAGAAGGAAATGGCAACCCACTCCAGTGTTCTTGCCTGGAGAATCCCAGGGATGGGGGACCCTCATGGGCTGCCGTCTATGGGGTCGCACAGAGTTGGACACGACTGAAATGACTTAGCAGCAGCAGTATTTATTTACACCACTTATTTATTTAATTGTGGTTTTCTTGCCTATCTTACCCTGTAGAGTGTGAATTTCATGAGCATGCCTTTATCTGTCCTGTTTACTGCCTTATTAGCACTTGGTATACTACCTGGCACCAAGTAGGTACTCAACAACACCAACAAACTGTTTTCAAGAATGACTGAATGAGTCTAAAGCAGCTATTCTCAAGCTTGGCTACTCATGAGAATTATTTGCAGGAAGCTATTACAATTAATGATGTCCAGACCCCACCTAGACCTATTGAATCAGAATTTCTGGGTGTAGAACTCAGGTATTAGCACTTGTAAAAGCATCCCAGACAGCTGTGCACCTAGAGCTATAAGCCATCCATTTGCAAAATCGGAGCCCATCCCAAGCAAGGCAATTTAGAAACTTTCTCTGGGATACTGTGTTCATATTCAAGAGAGAGAGAGAGAAACTTTCTCTTTATTTCTAGTGTTATAAGTGGAGGTGCCATAAACCATTAACCATCTGGAGCCATACTAGCCACCACTTTACCACCATCCCTAGGTACATGGAGGAAACCAAGTTGTCAGAGGAAAGAATAGGACCAACTCATGGACAGGCTGAGCCAATTCCAGGGGGAGGGAGGACTTGGCAGCGAGAGGTCAGAAAAAATGCTGATGCTGTTAGGGAAGCCTCTAAGTCTCTGAGTCTAACCCCACTTAAATTGTCTTTTCTGCTTAAGATGGTGGGGATTAGGTTTCTGGTCACTTGCAACTAAAAGGATCCCAATCAATGTTCCACCCAAGCAAATGATTGTGGGTAGGAGAAAGATGATTTAAATGGAATCCAGAAGACAGAGTATTAAAGCAGTGCCTTTATTGATAAATCCACAATTACAAAGACAGCCTCTTGTTAAACTAGAAATAATTTTCTGCTTTTCTTATTTCAGCTGATGTTAGTGTGTTTATGAAGGATCATAGTAAGCGTTTCTACAGCCAAGTGAGAAGTGTTAGGTCCCTTCATGCTTTTAATAAAGGGAACCAACTGGTAGTGGCGCTGCACTGTCCACTGCGCAGGCCCAGCGCTCCGTCCCGAGGGGCCCCTCACCCAGCCTGGGGCCTGGAGAGAGCTCACACAAAGGGGTGTCTTATTTCCCTGTCCACCACACATGGTTCCCCGAGGGCCTTCAGAAGGATGCTGAAAGGGTGAAAACTAGGTAATGAGGCTGCATGTTTCCACCACAAGCACACAGGGGACGAGATCTGTAGGAAGTTGCCCAACATGCCAGTCTCCAAGGGGCACTAGAAGATTTAGAGAAATGGAAGAAGGTGGGGATGATGTTTAAGGGAACTCTTCTGGAAGAGAATACTATATATGCTTGGAAGGGCTGCACAGAGAGGATACAAGCCTGGGCACACAGTTTCAGAAGTAATTTCCTTGGAGAATGACAAGCTCAACTTCATGAAATTCCATATGTCAATATGCCTTATTTCTACAGTCTTCCTACTCCCCCAGAGATAAGCTACACAAAGAAGAGAAGTAGATGGTAATGTCCCAGGAAGATTTTTTAATGGGTCTAACTTTGACATGGAGTCACTGAACAGAAACAGGACACATAGAAACCAAGAGAGAAGTTTGAAAGCCAAGTGTCTAACCTGGAGATGAGAGCCACAATAGCCTGTCACCATTTTGTTAGATTTCTGCCACAAACAGCCATTATGCTGTATAAATAGAGTAAACCCTAGCAATAATCCAAGTTGGGGCTTCCCAGATAGTTCCACTGGTAAAGAATCCGCCTGCAATTCAGGGGACTTCAGTTCGACTCCTGGGTCAGGAAGATCCGCTAGAGAAGGGACAGGCTACCCACTCCAGTATTCTTGGGCTTCCCTGGTAGCTCAGCTGGTAAAGAATTGCAGGCGGTTGTAGCTGATGTCTTAGATTTTGAAGGCTGCCATCTCTCTTTGGTGATGGGCCAGTGGTTGTGGAGAGCTCTTAAATTGGGCAGCAGTCTGCAGGGCACAGCAACAAAACAGAGCCATCTTTCTTTGGATAGTGTCTATAACAAATGGATACTTGATCAGCCTCTCAATAACAGAGTGAAATATCAAAAATCTGTGCTAAACAGTATTCCAAGGATGATGGGTTTGGTTAACTGAGGGACTTTTGCTCTGCTATGGGAAATATATAAGTTTGGGGCCGGGCAGACTAGCTCAGTATGGCAGAAGAGAAGTGAGCCTGCCCCGGTGATCTGCACTTCCACGTCCTCCACCCCAGCCGCAAATAGCTGTCAAACTATTGTCAGCTACTTCAAGCCAGTGGGTTTGAAGAAGAGCCAATTCTTACCTGCCCGAGGAGCTGCATATGACAGCTGTCCGGCTCTTGGACATTCATTGGCCCCTCACTCTCAAGGTCTGCTGTGGGAGGGGGGGATGGGGCAGATAGTCACCCTTCCCAGGACAAAGGCAATGAGGAAAACGGCATCACGAAAACTGTACCGCAGTCCATCAGTGTCCGACTCTCTGCGACCCCCTGGACTGCAGCGCGCCAGGCTTCCCTGTCCATCACCAACTCTCGGAGCTTGCTCAAACTCGTGCGGATGATGCTATCTAACCACCTCATCCTCCACCACAGCCTGTAGGTGTCTCTTCATTGCTTTTATATTTCCAGTCTTCGAAACAAACTACTTAAGTTAATTAGCATTGCCTCCTGTGGACTTTCTGTGAAAATGGTTATAATTTAGGGGGCTGAAGCCTGAGTAGAATTCTCCGTCATCAACCAAAGTTCTGAAACCAAGCTGATACAAATTCTTCTCTTGGACTAGCTCTCTGAGGCCTAGGCCCACATCGTATACACTGTGTCTGACTCTTGAACTTAGAAAAATTCTTTTTCTTTTACTGTTTTAGTGAATATTTTATACTGGTAGCTCTGATTATTACAACTACATATTTTATAGTCCAGTTACAGTTTATTTTTCATTTTAAGTAAGACTTAAAATCCTTGCTAAGAAAAAATTCTAACCTCCCCCTTCCCCCCAAAAAAAACCCCGTCCTTTGAGGGGCATAAGCCTTGCAATTTGGAAAGTAGAGATCTGGGGATTCAGTCATCTTCCATTAGTTAGCACTCCTCATACTACAGCACAATAACCCACCTACCTCCTGACCACAGCTTGGAGTGACTCTCTTGTTTAATATTAGACCTCTGATGTCTGCATGCACCACCCACCCCCCCCATACACACACAGGTAAGCACAGATAAAGATCTGAACAGATAAATACAACTGTAAAACAGCCAAAAAAGTGAGATTTTAAAAATTAGAGATGTGATATTCATTCCCTTCCCATCCCTGCATGATCTAAATATACTTCTCCACCCTTATCAACATTATGCTTGGCTATGCCACTTACTTTCCAATAGGATGTTAGTGGATATGACATGAGCAAAGGCATGAGATACTTTGTACATCTGCCATTGCCATGAAAAGAACCTGCCCCAATTAGCCCACTGAGCCAAGGAGAATGAGAATCATATGGAACAGAATTGAACCCAAGCTATCGTTTAAAGCCAAACCCAGTATAAGTTAGCTAAAATTCAATCCACTTGATATATAAATGACTGCATTTTAAGCCACTGCATTTTGGGGTGGTTTGTTATACAACTTTATTGTGACTATAGTGGAATCAGACAAGATGATAAAAATTTCCTGAAGTAAGACATGAAACCCAAAAGTCAAGGGTAAAACATGATTTGATCATGTGCATTCTTAAAGCTGTGTAGGGATTTCTAAGAAAACAATACCATATATAATCTTATAAAATTAATCTGAGCCAGTAATGAAAAAATTATCTTTTGCAAAAAGCAGGGGTTAGGTAGAGGAATGTACAAAGGACAGTGGGTATAAAATACATGGGTGATGATCTTCATCCTTTTCATCTTAGCCATTTATGGAATGTTATACAGCTGATAAAAAAGAATAAAAGCAATCATCTGTGAACTACCATGTAAGGGTGTTCATGATTAATAAAAATTTCAGAACACATGATAAGTTAGATGATATCTTGGGAGGGGGTTTGAGAGGAAACCCACTACACTTGTTTTGGGGGATTGAAATGGGAGAGGGAAAGTGAAGATGGGGACTTCCACTTTGACTGTCTGTATCCTTGATCCTTTTCCATGACCATGTGTTAGGTATGCATTTGGCCTCAGATACCCTTTTGCCCATTTGCTCAATATAATAGCACCATTATCATATGGTGGTCCAGCCAGGTGTGTGAGACCTCCACCAGTGACAGGAAACCTACAACCCTTTGACAATGCAGTTTTTAGAATGTTCTGCCAAGTATCTCAGTATATTTAGATAAAGTCAGCTGTCCTTTCTCCCGAATTCATTTTAACTTTCCTCATAGTCACTACATCTAATTTGTCTTTTATTTACCTCTTCATGAATTTAGTTCATAGCAGGTGAACTGGACATGGAACAACAGACGGGTTCCAAATAGGAAAAGGAGTACGTCAAGGCTGTATATTGTCACCCTGCTTATTTAACTTCTATGCAGAGTACATCATGAGAAACGCTGGGCTGGAAGAAGCACAAGCTGGAATCAAGACTGCTGGGAGAAGTATCAATAACCTCAGATATGCAGATGACACCACTCTTATGGCAGAAAGTGAAGAGTAGCTAAAAAGCCTCTTGATGAAAGTGAAAGAGGAGAGTGAAAAAGTTGGCTTAAAGCTCAACATTCAGAAAACGAAGATCATGGCATCTGGTCCCATCACTTCATGGGAAGTAGATGGGGAAACAGTGGAAGCAGTGGCTGACTTTATTTTGGGGGGCTCCAAAATCAGTGCAGATGGTGACTGCAGCCATGAAATTAAAAGACACT